>QXTE01000699.1:103076-113872 GCA_003942145.1 Platysternon megacephalum
CCACTTCTGAAAGGTTGCCTACCCCTGGTCTATAAGGTGCCACAGGATTCTTTGCTGCTATAACAGGGTAGTTGCCGGGCATCAGGGTTACACAGAGTTTCGCTGGCAGTAGCAGAAACAGGAAGCGAGCGCTGGCTCTGGGCTGACTTCCCCTTTCGTGGTATTATCAGCTGCTCCTTTAATCACTCAGGATCTAAATTTACCCCTATGTCCCCCCCTCAAAGGGGCAGGAAACCACAACCCCTCCCAGCCCCCGTCGCGTCTCTGTCCCACGCCACTCAGCCGTACAATAAACCCTCCTGTTTTACGCCGGCTGAGAGTCCCTGCAGGCTGGAGATCGGGGGCGTCGTTCCCTCTGGGGGTGGTGGCCCCGGGGGGGCAGAGCGAGGGGACACCCAAGGGGGCTCCCGGAGGGAGCCAGGCGGGCTGGAGGCTCAGGGGTGCGGCCCCAGGAGGTGGTGGGGCCAGAGGGCCTAACCCCAGAGAGTGAGTGCGCCCCTGGGGGGGGGAAGGAGCTGTCACACCGAAGGGGGGTCTCCCAGGGGTCGTATGGAGCCAAGAGAGCCTGGGGCCCGGGAGTCCGAGTCAGGGAGTCGGAGGGTACATGGGATGGGGGTAAGGGGCAGAGGTTTGAGAGGAGACAGGACAGTGTGGGGGATGGGGTGGAGGGGTGACAGGATGGGTGGGGGCTGGAGGGGAGACGGGAGGGGCGTGGGGTGAGGGGAGACGGGAGAGGCGGGGGACAAGGGGAGACAGGACAGGAGGGGGGGAAGGGAACTGGAGGGGTGACGGAAGGGGTGGGGCCTGGAGGGGAGACAGGACAGGTTGGGGGTGAGGGGAGACAGGATGGGTGCGGGGGTGAGGGGCTCCCCTCTCACAGAGTCAGGGTTGGTGGACGGGGTATGGGGGGGAGATTTGATTTCCAGCCAAAACTCCGGCTGAGCTGGGGCACCTCTGGCCGGCTGGAGAGGGAGCGAGGGGTAGGCCCGGCACAGCGGGTAGTTTCCATGTGAGTGTCTATGAGGCGGGGTAAACTTTAGTATTAAGTATGGAGGGGGAGGGGAAAAGAGGTGCTGAACCCTGAACCTTCCCCCAGAACTCATTTTAACCTCTTAATATTGACTCTGGGGGGCTGAGATCAGAACCCAGCCCTGCCCCCAGTGCAGTCAGGGGTGACTCTGAATTGACCCCGGGGAGCTGAGATCAGAACCCGGCCCACCGGTTCCCTGTGGATGCAGTGAGGGGTCTGTTAGCCCTGGTGCTGTCCCTGGGGCTGGGGGCTGAGAGCAGGTTACAGACACACGGGGAGGGGTTTGTGTCTCCCCATCTCACTCCTGTTTGTGTGTGAACGCAGAGCTCCCTGCGGCCGGACCCTCCATCTCCGTCAGTCCCAGCGGGGTGATCGCCCCGGGGGAGCCGTCACCATCCGCTGTCAGTGTCGGTGCGGGGCCAGGAGGTTATTTCTGTATAAAGGTGGAATCGAAATCCAGGAGCTGGATGCTGATGAGGACGGGGATGTCACACGATGTCTCCACTCCCAGCCCCACACCCAGCCAGACCCGCTGGGGTCTCTGGGTTGATGGGACGCTCAGAACCAGGTTCTGCCCTGAGCTCTGGGCCCAGCAAAGGGGACGCCCGGCCGGGGAGCAGGTACGAGGTCACTGGGGCGTTCCCAGCTGCTGAATATTTGGGGCTGAGGGAGGGGGGATCCCTGCCCCCAGGGGGAGCTGCAGAGCAATGGGCTCTCCCAGAGGGATGCTCCCCTGACTGCCCCGGCTCTGGGGACGCACAGAGGAGTCGGGGCCCAGGGGCTGCCCAGCCGGCCCCGCCCCCAGCCTGTGGCTGCATTCCAGGGCTGGCTGTGTGATGCCCACCTGGTCTGGCGGCTGCTGGATTAAAGAGCAGGGGAAGCTGCACTTCTTGGCAGCTCAGCAGGACTCTGGAAGCAGCTGCTGTGGGGAGAACCCGAAGGATTCCCGGGCAGCTGAAGTGGCGGGAGCTCGAGCCCGGGACAGTATGGGGGGGTTTTTTTTTGGGTGGAGGAGAAAGAAAATTGCAGGGTACAGCAGGGAGAAGCTCCCTCCACACCCTGGAGAGCTTCCTGCAGAAACAGCTGGTAAGTAGAGTTTGGAGGGAGGCTGCCAAGTGCTGCGAGAGAGACACCAGCAGCCGGCGAGGTGTGACGAAGTTGGGGATTTTTGCAGCAACCGGGACCCCCAGACAATGGCCTGGAGATGGGGAACCCTAACAACTGGTGTCCTGGAGACTAAGAGGCCCACCCCAGCTTGGCAGTCAGCTGGTTGTGGCCGGTGGGAGGACAAAGGGCTGAGGAGAGAGGACCCCGGTGACCTGACCAGCCGGTTCCAGGCTGAGGGGAACAAAGGAAGGAAGGGAGGGGCCTCAGCAACCTGTTTACCTGGGACTAAGAGAAAGGACAGGGGAGGAGCTGTTGGGGCCGGTGATATCAGGGTCTCTGGGCTGGAGAGGGGGAGCAGGCAGAGCCCACCTGGATGCAGGGGAGACTGGGATGTCCTGTGCTGAGGGAGGCCAGGTCTGAGGCCCTGAGAGCTTCCTATGCTGTGTTCAGATGCTCAATAAACCCTCCTGTTTTACACTGGCTGAGAGTCGCTCCGGTCTAGAGAACAGGGGGGCATTATTCTCTCTGGGAGTGGAGGCCCCGGGGGTCCAGAGCGAGTGGACTCCCTGAGGGTCCCACATCGAGAGACAGGCGTGCTAAGGCTCAGAGAGGTGCGGTTCCAGGAGGCTAAGGGACTAAACCCCCGAGAGTGAGTGGAACCACTCCCCACGGGGCCAAGAGTGGGCACGACCTGTGAGTCCGTGACATGAGGTAATAACTGGCACCAGAAATGAAGGGACCCAGCGAGCGGGGAGCCAGTGGAAAGGGACCCTGGTGGCTGAGCTGTGTCTTCAAAAGGTGCCAGGCACGGAGCTGGCAGGGAGAAAGTCCGGTTCAGAAGGGACAGAGATGGCGGGAACAGGAGGAGGCAGACAGAGGAAAGACAGAGGCATGAGGGGAAAAGTTACAGGAAGAACCGTGCAGTGAAACAAGAGGAAAAACAATGAAAGAGTCTCCAAGTTACCTGAGAAATTGTTACAAAACTGCGAGAGAAGTAAAGCATGAATGAAACGTGATGGAAATCAGCTGTGAGCAAAGAGAAATGGGCTGAAGAAATAAAGAGGAAGTGAGCTGTAGCGAAAGTAAAGCACCAGCACCTTCAGGTGCAGCGACAGGAAGAGAGAAATTGCCAGAGAGGGAAGGGACTGTGCATACACCAGAAAGCAGCAGAGTGATGGTTGTTCAGTTAAGAAGCCAACCCGTGGCATGGAGGAATAGCTGTAGTTATCTGAGCTGGAACTCAGAACAGCAAGCAATGACATCGCAGGGAGATGGTTCAATCAAGATATAACGAAGCATCCTAAAACATTGTCCTCCGAACTCGGGGCGTGCGGAGGCTGAAAACACCGCGAAGGGAACGTAGAGTGGTGGGGTTCTGGCCTAGTGCCTTGGACGTTCTAACTCCAGATTCTGGCGCTCCATGAATGTAAATTGTTGCCCATAAAGTGGGTTTAATTCAGCCAATGGTAGTTACTGTTCGGTCAAGGTCAGCAAGAGTTCACAGTGTGACCTAACGCAGCAGTTCCTCCTAAACCAGCGAACTCTGATTCACTTGTGATTATTCCCCACAGAACTGATTGCTCCTTCCCCAGCTGACTGAGATAAAATGCAATTAGCCTCTAGGTCCCCTCGGACTCTCCTTGCCCTGCCCCAGCCACCCCTCCATGTGCTCCTTCAGATGGATCCACGCCGCAGCCCGTGTCTCTTGTGTCACTAGCCCAGCTTTCTTGGGCTTGGATTCAGGGGGAAAAGCATTGTGACGTTATGAGTGTAATATAATATTTCATTGGAAGGTGACAGGGCCAGAAAGAGTTAATTAACTCACAGACTGACCTGACATGGCCGAAATTTAAAGACTGGTTAGGAAGATCTGTAAATGACTAGAGCTTTGAAATGCAAGTCTGCATTGTTAGAGATCTCAAAGGTAGGTGTTTGCTCAGGTCTTGTGATGTAAGCAAACAAGTCTTGTCTATTGCTATAGCTTTGATTCAAAGATCAAAAAGGGAATATTAACATTTATGATGATACTTGAGTGAAATAGTATTATTGTCTATATGTCTCTTTGAAGGTTGTGGTAACCTGTATCTAAACTGTTTAATGGATAAATTATCCTGTGCTAATTGCCATGATGTTTAAAAGATGGAAAGTTAAGCCTATTGTTTTCTCAGGCCAAAAGGCTGCTGGAAATGTATAAAAACCTTGGGACACGATCCTTCTGCATCTCAGATCTGCTTTGGGTTTCAAGAGGGGGAAACCTTAAGCCACAAAGATTGAGATCCCCGGTCATTGACTGAAGCCACCCTGAATATGGACATTGGACTATAACCTATGGACTATTTCTAAAAGGACTTTTGGCAATTACAAGCTCATCTCTACTATGTATCTGAACCTCAAGAATTGAATTCAAGTCTGTCTGTATATTGATCTTTTAACCAACACTCTCTCTCTTTTCTTTTTTAATAAATTTTAGCTTAGTTAATAAGAATTGGCTCTAAGTGTGTATTTTGGGTAAGATCTAAGTTATAATTGGACCTGGGTATGTGGCTGATCCTTTGGGATTGGAAGAACCTTTTCTTTTATATGATGAGATAAGATTTTTGGTAATCATCATCATATCTGACAGGTGTGTCTGGACGGAGGCCTGAGGCTGGGTACTTTAAGGGAACTGCATTGTTTGGACTTCTGAGTAACCTGTGAGGTACTATAGAAGCTGTTTTGGGCTGGCTTGGAAAATCTAAGTATTGGAATATCCACCAGCGTTTGGGGTTTGTCTGCCCCGTTTTGTTTGCAGTTCACCCTGATTGAGTGACCTCAGCTGGCTCCCACGGGCAGCACCGTCACAAGCATCCAGGAGACTCTCTCCTGTATCGGCCTCGTCACTGGGGCCGGGCTGTGGGGTCGGGGCGCAGTGACCATGCCGGGGTCTGTGTCTCACGGCCGGTCTCCTCCTGCCTGCAGAGCCCAGCTACCCCAAACCCAGCATCTCCCTGCGCTCCAGCGGGCGGGTCGCCCCGGGGGAGCCGTGGCTGTCCGGTGTGAGTGTTGGTGTCGGGGAGCGAGGGTCCTGCCGAATAAAGCTGGAGACCCGGACGCTCGGCACATGACAGATTTTGCTGGGGACATGGTTGAATTTCCCATCTATAAAGTGAGCCTTGTGTACATGAAAGCTGGACCCGAAATGACGAATCCCGTGTGGTTCCCAACCCCCGCTGGTGATCTCAGAGTCAGTCTGGGCTGTCGGAACTAGCGCCCCCTGGTTCGATACAGCCCCATTTGGCAGACAAGCTCCCCTGTAGCTCTATAGACACAGGGACGTTCCTCCTCCGAAATAGGGACAGCCGCTCCCAGACCTGCTCCGCAGTGACTCCAGGTGTGAATGGCACCTCCTGGCCTGCCTCCGCTCCAGAGAAACAGGAGGAAGTGAGCCCCCGCCCAGCGAGGGAAGGGGGTCCCCGCTCCCCAGTCATTAAAACCCCCCACCCCTGGGAATGACAGTGAGAATTGATGCTGAGTTGTGGGATGGGGGTGGGGCAGTCGTTGAGTCACTATTTCAGCCCCTCACCCCACCCCGACGGACGCTGGTTCTATTCCCGCTGGGGGAACCGACCCAACCCAGCCTGGAGCGGCGCCGGCTCCCACCCGCCCGGGCAGCACAGGGCCTAGGGTTGCTGCCTTCCCTAGGCCCCATGACGTCCCCCTGGCAATAGGGGACGCCCTAGAGCTGCAGCACCTGGGAGACCCCAGAGGGGGGCTGGGCCGGACATGCCGGACGGGGGGTTGGGGGGCTCCACTCCTGGGGCAGCGCCAGCTGCTGATCTCCCCGTCTGAGCCGCTGAGTGACTCTTCCATTTCCCCAGCAGCAGCCCCCACGGGGCGCCTGGATTTCACCAACGCCAACATCGCCCGCCTGGCGCTGGGGGCTGGGGTCCTGCTCGTCCTGGGGCTGATCCTGGCTTAGGCCTATTAGAGCTGCCCGAGGGAGGTGCCCTAGGTGAGGTGACACCCCCCCTTCTGTGCCCCTTGCTCCCCCCAGGGGCTGGGCCCAGGGCAACACGGGCCCCTCTAACCCGCCCTCTCTCTGCACCCCCAGGAGCCTGGATCCGGCCGTGCAGGGAAGAGAATCTCCCCAGGGACGAGCTGCTTCCCCTCGGGGAGCTGAGACACCAGCACAAACCTCCTGCTCCCAAACACCCCCGCCTCAGAGAATCCACCCGCCCCAAACAGCTCCCAACCTGACAGCTGCACCCCAGGATTGAACCCCTAACCCCGCGAGCACCAGTCTCTGCAGTGCCAGTTAGAGGAACTGCCCCGTACTGGGCTCATTGGGCTCCCCGCGGAGCAGCCCCTGGACAGCGCCGGGTCCCATTCGCTGGCCCTGCTGGGCCGGTCTCTGCCTGGGGCTGTCAGTGTGGAGCAGGGACGCTGCGTCTCACGTGGCACTAGAATAATGGCACTTACTGCGCCCCCGTGTCTGTCCCCCTTCTCTCTCTGCCGCGGGGTCCCCCAGCCCGTTTTCGGGGGCGGCTGTGATACCGGAGCCTCCAAATGTCCCCTCAGCTGAAGAAGGTGAGTGAGAAGTTCAGGCAGCGTCACGAGAACCTGGACGAATGAACGTTGGGGGGAAAGTTGGAGAGACAGAAAGACGGGATTAGTCCAACCCGAGTGGCCGCCGGACAGACCCCACGGGCTGGGCTGGGGAATGCCTAGGACACAGGAGAAGTGGGGGAGCAGAAATCCGTGACCCAAAATTGGGGTGTCGGAAACAAGGCCTCATTGGTGGACAAAAGGTTGCGGGGACGGACTGTGCCACCCACCACCCTTTGGGGCCTTAGAGAGACTCGCTTCACCCTCGTGGCTGCCACCCCCCGGGCCGTCTGGACCCTGCTCCGCAGAGACATCCTGAGCAGAGCGGCCGGAGAGAGGGACCCCGACGCCATCGCCCCTCCCCTGGCTGAACCCCCAACCCAGGAGGAAACGTGGTTGGACTTTAACAGCAGCTGCAGCGACCCTGGCTCCAGCCCAGCCCCGCTGGCTCCTCTGCCCCCCAGGACAGTCGCTAGCGTCTCCGGGGCCAGCGGGGAGACGCCCAAACCCGGGGGATTTTCCAGCTAGAGACTCACTCCAGCGAACGGGGCCGGGGCTGGAACAAACCCCTCGTTTCACACGGTGCCTGCCACGGCTCCCCTGGTTCCTGCCCTGCTGTGTCTGTAACAGCCGGTCCCAGGGGTCAATGCAGGGTTTGCTGTGGGGCTGAGCAGGCTGCGGGCTCTGGACCCCGCCCCGTGTTTAATCCTGTTCAGTGTGGGGCAGGGGCTGGGGCGTGTTCGCACCTTGGGCCTTTTATTGCATCTCCAGGGCCCAGAGTGATTTAGCCGCCAGCACTTCTGGGCCTCCCCATGGCAGGTGATCGGCAGAGTCAGTTGGGGGGAGCCAGGAGTTTGAGGGAAGTAGGTTGGGATTGTCAGGAGGGGGGTTGAGAGGAGAGGGGTCAGGATGGGGGACAGGAGTTTAAGGGCAGACAGGCTCCCCCCAAATGTCAGAACCAGGGGACAGGATTTTTGGGGGGGGTGACGGGGGAGGGGGCAGATGGTGCCCCCCCAGGAGGGAGCTGCCATTTCCGCCCCTCGGCAGGTTCCCCTCTCAGTACCCCCTCCTGCTCCTGACTCCTCAGTCCTGGGTCCCCCACTTTCTTTCCCCTCAGTCTCCTGCCCCCACAACACCCCTGTCACGGACTCATGGATCGTGCCCACTCTTGGCCCCGTGCGGTCCGTGGGGGGAACCCCTTTCAGTGAGACACCCCTTCTCGGGGGTCCACTCTCTCTCGGGGTTAGGCCCCCCCACCTCCTGGAACTGCACCTCTCTGAGCCTTAGCACATCTGTCTCTCGCCGTGGGCCCCCTCAGGGAGTCCACCCCGGGGCCTCCACCCCCCCAAAGGGGATGATGCAACCCTGTTCTCTAGACAGGAGTGACTCTCAGCCAGCATAAAACAGGAGGGTTTATTGAGAGGTGAACACAGCACAGGAAATTCTCTGATCCTCAGGCCTGGCCTCCCTCAGCACAGCACATCCCAGTCTCCCCTGCATCCAGGTGGGCTCTGCCTGCTCCCCCTCTCCAGCCCAGAGCCACCCTGCTTCCCAGCTGGGCATCTGATATCACTGGCCCCAGGCCCCGCCTCTGTCCATTGTCTTCTCTACAGGGAAACAGGGTCGTAAACAGGGTCACCTGGGCCTCCTCTCCTCTCTTCTGTCCTCTGGCCCCCTCTGGCTGGAACCGGCTGGTCAGGTCACTGGGGTCCTCTCTTCGCAGCCCATTGTCCTCCCACTGGCCAGAACCGGCTGGGACTCCTGAGCTGCGTCTCCCGGTGGTCAGGTCTCCAGTCGCTGGGGTCTCCATCCTCCAGGCCATCCTGTGGTCCCAAGTTCCCTCTCCGGTCCTCTGTAACAACAAACTCCCTCTCCCCTCACCTCGCTAAACCAGTAACCCCCAGGGAAACTGAGTCCCACCCCCTCCACATGCAAACCATTGGAAACCCACAGAAAACAAGAAAATCCCCCCACTTTGACACAGCCCCACACCCCCTTCTGCCCTACATTCCCTGAGGGAGGTCGGGGGGATGTGAGGGGATAGGGTATGGGGTGGCTAGAACAGGGTCGGGACAGGGGTCATGAGGAGACACAACTGGGGGGTGAAGGGACATGAGACGGGGCAGAACTGGGTGGATGGGGACCTGACGGGGGGGATGTGAGGGAACTACAGGGCAGGGGGCAGAAAGGGGGGGACAGGGAGATGAGGGGACATGGGACAGGGGTGGGGGGACATGTATGTGGGAGCAGACACAGGCCAGAGGGCAGAACGGGGCGGGATGGGGACATCAGGGGACAGGGGTGGGTTTGGGGAGATGTGAATGGGGAGGGGAAGCAGGACAGGGAGAGGAGGGGTCCAATGCGCGAATGTCGGGGGTGGGAGGGGAAGGGCAAACGAGCTGGGGAGCCAGAGCTGGATCATCTGCTGGGGGGGGGGGCAGATTATCTTGAGCTCTGTCCCCATATTCTTGCCCCCTCCACTCTCTGGGGGGCTGGTCGGCTGCCCCCCACCCCATATCTCTTTCACAGCATACAAGGTGAGCTCTGCCCAGGGCCCTGAGAAGTGCAGACCCACGGCCCCGGGGATGGGCTGGGGAAGGGACATGGGGCCTTTCACCTCTAGGGGGCTGGTTCTAATCTGTGTCCTTTTCTCTAAGCACCAGACCCCATCCCCCAACCAGAGCCAGAGAGAGAACCCAGGAGTCCTGGATCCCAGCCCCTCCCCCCCAGTCATTAGACCCCACTCCCCTCCCGGAGCCGGGGTATATGACAGAGAAGGTGCCGGGCATCAGGGTTACACAGAGTTTCACTGGCAGTAGTACAAGTACCAATTGAGCGCTGGTTTTATCGGCTGCTCCTTTAACAACTCAGGATCTACATTTATCCCTCCCTCCCCTGCTCACGGGGGGCAGAAACCACAACCCCCACACCTCTGTCTTGTCTCTGTGCCACACCACTGAGCTAAGAATGGCGATGCAGCGACACTACCTGAGAAGGAGGTTGGCCAGACCCCTCCACCCTCATGCTCCAGGGTGGGCGCTGGGTCCAACCAGGTCAGGAAGGAATTGCAGTCCCACTCCATGGGAGAGGGTCACTCCGTGGGGGGCACTGTGTGTGTGTTGGGGGGGATCCCTCCTCTGCTCTGAGCTGCTGCTCCCGGGAGGTTGGATGGGTCTGTTGGAAAAGGTCAGGGCAGCCTGGGCATCTCTTGACATCTCCTGAGATTCCCCATTTCCCAGCTGATCCCTGGACTGGGCAGCTCCCATGTGGGGCTGGCAGGTGATGGGGTGGGGGTGGGGGACCAGGCAGCTGCAGGAGGGGATGTGGTTTGCTGGGCATTGCAGGGAGCTGGCTTTGCTCTGAGCACGGTAGATTTGCCCGGATAGTGCAGAGAAACCATCTGATGGGGAAGAAAGGGGCCGAGCGCATCACGGGCTTCCTGGGGCTGCAGCCCCCGGCGCAGTTCCTCATTCCGCTCGCACTCGGGCCTCAGACTCAGTGGAGCTCAACACCGGGGCGTTGGTGGCAGCGCTGAGGGGCCCCTGACTGCCCCGTCATGGCGTCTGTTCTCACCATCATCTTCCTCGGTGAGTATTGGAGACANATCTTGAGCTCTGTCCCCATATTCTTGCCCCCTCCACTCTCTGGGGGGCTGGTCGGCTGTCCCCCACCCCATATCTCTTTCACAGCATCCGAGGTGAGCTCTGCCCAGGGCCCTGAGCTGTGTAGACCCACGGCCCCGGGGATGGGCTGGGGAAGGGACATGGGGCCTTTCACCTCTAGGGGGCTGGTTCTAATCTGTGTCCTTTACTCTAAGCACCAGATCCCACCTCCCAACCAGAGCCAGAGAGAGAACCCAGGAGTCCTGGATCCCAGCCCCTCCCCCCCAGTCATTAGACCCCACTCCCCTCCCGGAGCCGGGGTATATGACAGAGAAGGTGCCGGGCATCAGAGTTACACAGAGTTTCACTGGCAGTAGCACAAATACCAATTGAGCGCTGGTTTTATCGGCTGCTTCTTTAACAACTCAGGATCTACATTTATCCCTCCCTCCCCTGCTCACGGGGGGGGGGGG
>QXTE01000699.1:117752-134059 GCA_003942145.1 Platysternon megacephalum
CGCGGGGCCAGGTACTGGGGGGAATCTATTGAGTCACAGATTATGTGGCAGCTTCTCTCTTGTGGTTGGCCAGGGGGAGGGAGGGATGGAGGTTGTTCACAGGGGCAGTGACTCCCCCCCCACCAACGGCTTTGGGAGGGGAGAGAAGCCTCCTGCTCCGACATGAACCCGCCGCTAACGGGGCAGCCGGAGGCTTCCTCTGGGGGCAGCTGGGCCCATCAGTGGCCATGGGGGGTGGGGGTGCCCTGGAGCTCCCTGCGAAGCAGCCAGGAGCAGCCAGCATGGGAGGCGGGATACCGGGCTAGATGGGCCTGTTGGCCTGAGCCGGTGTGGCCATGAGGAAGGGGGTGAAATGACGTCCAGGCTGGATCAGACAGCGCCCCCTAGTGCCGTGCTCAGGCAAAGGTGCCAGCCCTGTCTGATGGGCAGAGCGCCCCTACCGAGCCCCTCCCCCTGCAGCCCAGCGCCCCCTAGCGCTATAAATCCCCCAAATGTTGCTGGCTCTGACTCCACTTGATGCCCTGGGGCCCCCGACATCCTCCCCATAGAATTTTCTGCTGCCTGCGCCCCTGCAGTGTCCCAGCCCCTCGGGCGCCACTTGGGGTGGGAGGGGCCGGGAGGGAACAGACCAGCTGCTCCCGTCACTCACGGCTGCTGCTGTTTCCCAGGCGGATCGGAATCACCGGCACCTCTGGGTCTGACCAGCCCCATCATCGCTGGGGTGAGCGCGGCAGCCGCCGGCCTCCTTCTCCTTCTCCTCCTCCTCGTGGCCTTCGTCTGCTTCAGAAAAACCCGAGCCAGTGAGTGCCCCGCCCAGCGAGGGAAGGGTTAAACCTGCCGCTAAGCAGGGCGGGATGGGGTCACGGCTGGGATGGGGGACTGTGCAGGGTAAGCCAAGGGGTGGGGTGGGGGCTCAGCAGAGGGTTCTGCTGCATGGGTAATCCCTGTACACACACAGCTGTCCTACCCCAGAGGTGCCGCATCTCAGCACCGGCTGAGGCGTCCCCATATAACCAATCCCCCTGCCCCACCCGCACCATCTGTGGCCGCATCTCAGCGCTGAGCAAGGAGTCCCTGTATAACGAGCCACCGGCACCGAGCCTCTCAGGTACCTGTGATGCCAGGGGAGCCGACCTATGGATCGGGTTCGTTATAATGAGTCACTAACGAGGGCGGATTGGGGACAGGAAAAGCCCCCGCGAGTTAATCTGCCCCTCCCTGCAGCGCATGCTCTGGTGTTGCACTGCCCCCTGCTGGTCCGGCCCTCTCCAGCAGGGATCCAGGCTCAGCACCAGCAGGGACCCCCCAGGCACCCCCATCCCTGCTGCCCTGGGGGTGAGTGGCCGGGCGCTGGGACCGGGGCATCCCAATTGGCTCATGGGGGATTCTGGTTTGTGTCCCTCTGCAGGAAAAGGAGCTGCACCGAGACCAAGCAGGTAGGAACCTGGATCCTCCCCCATCCCGATCAACCTGCCGGGGTCACAGGTTCTGTCCCCGGCTCTGGGAAGGGAGTGGGGTTGGGAGCCAGGACCCCTCAGAGATGACCGGGGCCTGCTGAAAGTGGAGGGGCACAACCCCAGAACAGCTGGAGTCACACCCACCCCCCTGAAAGCAGTGACCCCCCCTGTGCAGCTATATATAGAGAGAGATATACCTATCTCATAGAGCTGGAAGGGACCCCGAAGGGTTATTGAGTCCAACCCCCTGCCTTCACTAGCAGGACCAATTTTGCCCCAGATCCCTAAGCGGCCCCCTCTAGGATTGAACTCACAACGCTGGGTTTAGGAGGCTAATGCTCAAACCACTGAGCTATCCCTCGTCCCTAACAGCTCCTAGCTGCTCCTCTGCTACTACCTCTGCCTTTCCCTGTCCAGCTCAGCTCCGCTGCTCTGCAGGGAGGGAGCCAGGCTGCACCATGTGACTGAACTATGGGGGGGGGGGGCGGCGCAGAGGTCATGTGACCCTGCTCCCCCCCACACACGTGTCGCCTCTGCCTGGGTTCTGTCCCCAGCTCTGGCAGGGGAGTGGGGTCTAGTGGTTGTGGTTGGGGGGTTAGGGAACAGCGTTCAGTGTGAAGCAGGATTGGGAGCTCTCTGGGTGTGTTGGGGAATCTCCCTGCGGGTGGGGGGATATGACATTTACAAGTGGATTTTCTCTCTTTTAGCACCATCCCCTTGGGGGTGTTGAAGGCCCCGGCTCAGCAAGACCCCGTCTGTGAGTAACACACCCAAGGGGGTACCAGTGTGGGGCAGGACACCTGGGGAGGGGAGGGGCTTGTGGGGGCTCCGCCCATATGGGGCAGGGCCTGATTTACAGCTAATGCTGGGCGGGACTAAGAAGAAGGTCCCAGAGGTAGCTGGTGTCAGCTGAGCTTCTTGCCTCCCTCCCCACCAGCTCCCTGGAGGTCACCCTCCCCTCCCCCTCTAGTTCAGAGACTCCCTCTGTGGGCCCCCCATTCTCCCCCCCAGGCCTGTGTGTCTCCCCTTCACTTCTCCATCAGACCTTCCCAGCCAATGACCTGGGGAGAATCCCCATCCACTCCTGGCTCCCAGACCCCTGCTCTAACCACTAGACCAGGGGTAGGCAACCTATGGCACGGGTGCCGAAGGCGGCACACGAGCTGATTTTCAGTGGCACTCACACTGCCCGGGTCCTGGCCACCGGTCTGGGGGGCTCTGCAATTTAATTTAATTTTAAATGAAGCTTCTTAAACATTTTAAAACCCTTATTTACTTTACATACAACAATAGTTTAGTTCTATATTATAGACTTACAGAAAGAGACCTTCTAAAAACGTTAAAATGTCTGACTGGCCCGCGGAACCTTAAATTAGAGTGAATAAATGAAGACTCGGCCCAGCACTTCTGAAAGGTTGCAGACTCCTGGGCTAGACCCTACTCCCCTCCCAGAGCCAGGGTGACAACCCAGGCATGCTGCCAACCAGCCCCCCTGCCCCACCATAACCCCCTAGACTCTGCTGCCATCTCTGTGCCTCAGTTTTCCTCTCTGTAACATGGGGCTAATGACCATGGCTCATGCTGTGGGGCAGGGGGAGGAGTGGCTGTGCCGGTCTCTGAGCCCCCTGGCTGGACAGAGGGGTCGGAGCTGGGTTTGGGGTTCTGCTCTGGGCCGGCTGGGGGTGCAGCTCAGCGGGTGTCTCTGTTCTGCAGACGCCTCCATCGACGAAGGGAAAGAGACACAGACCCTGGTAAGTGTCCCCTGTCCGCCCGCAGGCCCTGACCCCCAACCCTGACCCACATGGGCCCCACTCACCTTATCTGGCACACTCAGTATTTTGGGGTGGGGCTGGGGTTGCTGGGAGGGGCTCATGGGATCGCAGCTGGGATTGCAAGGGTGTGTGTGTGTGTGTGTGTGTGTGTGTGTGTGTGTCCCTGTCACTGGCTGCTGGAGGGGACAAGCCCTGCTCTGTGTGAATGTGTGTGTGGGCAGTTGGTGCACACACACACACACCCTAGTGACTCTGTCCCCTCCTGTCCCCAGGAGCCCGACTCCGGCACCGACGGACTCACCTACGCTGAGCTGGACGGCCAGGAGCTGCACGCAAAGCGCGGGGGCCTGGCCCCTGCCCCTGAGCCCACCCAGCCCAACGTGTACACGGCGATCAACATGAGCCAGGGGGCCCTGCAGTGAGAGCCCCCCACAGCCATGGGGCGCCGGCCCCCAGCGGGCGACAGACTCATCGACTCACAGGCTTTAAGGCCAGAAGGGGCCATCGTGATCATCTGGTCTGAGCTGCTGCACTTCGCAGGCCACAGAGCCTCACCCGCCCCCTCCTGTCGCAGACCCCCAGCCTCCAGCTGAGTCACTGACGGCCTCAAATCACGGGTTAAAGACTTCAAGTTACAGGGAATCCACCATTGACACTAGTTGAAACCTGCCAGTGCCCCCCCCCCCCCCGCCCGCACCCCAGGCCACAGACGAAGGCGAAACCCCCCCAGGGTCTCTGCCAATCTGACCTGGGGAAAATTCCTTCCTGACCCTGTGACGTTATGAGTGTAATATAATATTTCATGAAAGGTGACAGGGCCAGAAAGAGTTAATTAACTTACAGAATAACCTGACCTAGGGATGAACCTTAAGGACTGGTTAGGAAGATAGGTAAAGGAATAGAGCTTTGAAATGCAGGTCTGCATTGTTAGAGATCTCAAGGGTAGATGTTTGCTCAGGTCTTGTGATGTAAGCAAACAAGTCTTGTCTATTGCTATAACTTTAATTCAAAGATCAAAAAAGGAATATTAACATTTATGATGACACTTGAGTGAAATAGTATTATTGTCTATATGTNACTTTTGGCAACTACAAGCTCACCTCTGCTATGCATCTAAACCTCAAGAATTGAATTCAAGTCTGTCTGTGTATTGATCTTTTAACCAACACTCTCCCTCTTTTCTTTTTTAATAAATTTTAGCTTAGTTAATAAGAATTGACTATAGCGTGTATTTTGCGTAAGATCTAAATTATAATTGGACCTGGGTATGTGGCTGATCCTTTGGGATTGGAAGAACCTTTTCTTTTATATGATGAGATAAGATTCTCAGTAATCATCATCATATCTGACAGGTGTGTCGGGACGGAGGCCTGAGGCTGGGCACTTTAAGGGAACTGCGTTGTTTGGACGTCTGAGTAACCTGTATGGTAATATAGAAGTTGTTTTGTGCTGGCTTGGAAAATCTAAGTATTGGAATATCCACCAGCGTTTGGGGTTTGTCTGCCCCGTTTTGTTTGCAGTTCACCCTGATTGAGTGACCTCAGCTGGCTCCCACTGGCAGCACCGTCACAGACCCCTGATACGGTGACCAGTTAGACCCTGAGCATGTGGGCAAGACGCACCAGACAGACACCTGGGAACGGATTCTCTGTAGTAACTCAGAGCCCTCCCCAGCGAGTGTCCCGTCTGCGGCCGTTGGAGAGATTTGCTGCTAGCAGTCGCGGATCGGCTCCATGCCGTTGTGGGATGTCTCCGCATCCCGTCCCCTCCAGAAACGTCTCATGCTCAGTCTTGAAGCCAGTTAGGTCCCTTGGGAGGCTGCTCCAGAACTTCGCTCCTCTGACGGTTGGGCCTTGTCTACACTATGGAGTGTTGTTGACAAAAAGCTCCATAATAACATCGCTATTGCACGTTCCCACTGCGCTTCCTCTGCCGGCAGAGCGCGTCCACGTTTGGTGCTACAGCGCCGACAGTGAGAGCAGTGCATTGTGGGTAGCTATCCCACCGTGCTACTCAGCACCTCCTGCAGCTAGGACTTGTGGGAAGGCGGATGGATCGCAGTGCATCATGGGGGCATCCCATGGTGCCTTATTTTCTGTCCCAGCATTCCATGGTGCGTTATTTTCTGTCCCAGCATTCCATGCTGTTCTGACTGCGTTTCGCGGCATTTTCCAATGGCCCCTGTTTCCGCTACGCCCGCCATCCCTGTGCGCAAGGATGGATCCCGCCCGGCTCTCCACTGCTGTGAACGCAGCGCGGCTGGTCAGGCAGGGTGTCACGAGCTCCCAGTCTGAACAGGAACCAGAGCTGCCTGAGCTGCTGTGTGCCATGGAAAGAACCAACACCAGCTTCCTCCTGGCATTCACGGAGCGGCTGCACACGGCGGAGCGTCGCTTTGGGGCTCGGGGAACAAGCGCTGAGTGGTGGGATCACATTGTTATGCAGGTCTGGGATAGACAACGTGTGTGTCGGGGGGACATGCTGGGTCACATGCCCCCTACCCCCAGTTCTGCCAGGGAGCGAGTCGGACTGATCCCGGTGGAAGGAATGTGCATGGGAACGACTCCAGCAGCGAGCGCTCCCACTGAACCCCACTAGGCGTTGCCCAGAGCCGGGAAGTGAGGCCGGGCTGGCAGCGCAGCTCTCTGCCAGAGGGGGCACGGGGAAGCCGGCTGAGTCCCATCCCTTCTTCGCCAGCAGCCGCACGGCCCCTGTGAGAATAACTCCTCTTCACGGAAGACACAGGTCTGGTGTGTGACGAAGTGAGAATGTTTTGTTGTGTTCTTTGGATACTGAGGGGGAAGATTGCCGGGGAGCTGAGCTGGGACTGCCTGCATGGGGGAAGGGAGATACCTGAGCATGTAACATGAGAACCCAGGAGGGGAGTTGGAGACCAGGTAACACCTTTGACTGGGAATTCGGACAAAGGAAAAGGCTGGGGGAGGAGCCGTGGGGGAAGGGAGAAAGGAGACGCCTGGAAGGGTTTTCTTTCAGTTCTTGGAAGCTGGATAGGAATGAAGAGGGAGCCTGATGGGGCTTAGGCTTCCCAGCGAGGCCGGGGCCTCCTTGGGCCCCCCAGATGGACCTAACTAAAGGGAATCCTGTTGTCTGTACTGGCAAGACCTGTTTTGGACTGTGTTCCTGTCGTCTCAATAAACCTTCTGTTTTACTGGCTGGCTGAGAGTTATAATGAATCGCAGGAACCCCAGGGGTGCAGGGCCTGGACTTCCCCACACTCCGTGACATGGTGAAATAAGTATTAATCCAGCAAGGAAATGTATGTACCTGCTTGAGTGCGGGTCTGGACTAGCCTGCCTGGGTGTGCAGAAGGGAGCTCAGGGAGTGGTCAGGATGGGCATTATGGGCCACCTCCTGGAGGCCACTTACAGTGACACAACCAAGCACGGTGCGGTCACTGACACTGTCGCTAAAACTTTGCTGCAAAAAGCTCTGCGCCTCTTGTCGAAAGGGTTTTATTTTGTCGGCTAAACAAAGGAATTTTGTCGGTAAAAGTGGCACTGTAGTGCGTACACCTCCCCTCTTTTGTCGACAAAAGCTGCCTTTTGCTGACAAAACTGTGTAATGTCGACGAGGCCTTAGAAACCTTCATCGAATTTCAAGCCTAAACTTGCTGATGGCCAGTTTATGTCCATTTGTTCTTGTGTCCACATTGGCGCTTAATGTAAATAACTCCTCTCCCTCCCTGGTATTTATCCCTCTGATGTATTTATAGAGAGCAGAGCAGTCGTATCTCCCCTCAGCCTTCTTTGGGTTCGGCTAAACAAACCAAGCTCTTTGAGTCTCTTCTCGTAAGGTGGGTTTTCCATTCCTCGGATCATCCTAGCATGGGCGGCATGTATAATTGTATAATTTTTGATGGTGCCCAAGTGGATCCATCCCATCCATAGGGTGAACCGGGGCAACCGCCCTGGGCCCCGTGCTTTGGGGGGATGCGGGCTCCAGGGTGGCCTGGGGGGTTAGTGGGGTGCCTGGCGCTGACAGCAGTGAGCAACCCTGCTCCACCCCGCCTCTTCCCACCCCGCCCCCACTCCACCTCTTCCCCGAAGCCCCCGCCCCGAGCAATGCCAGGAGCCGGCGCGGTGGAGTGGAGTGGGCTGGGGCCAGGTCACTCGCTGCTGCCAGCGTCAGGCCCCCCTCTAAGTCCCCAGGCCGCCCTGGACCCCGTGACCCCCGGAAGCACAAGGCAGGGGTTGGCACCACCATGTTGTGCGATGAACACTTGACAAAATTACCGGACCTAGTGATGGACATTGGGGGCGGGGGGCTTTAATGTCATTCAATCATTCAACCCATAAAATAGCACACATTTTGCCACACTGAAAACGCCCCCAGTAACCTAGCTAATAATAATAATGATAATAATAAATTCAACTCATATAATTAATGAAAAATGTGTGTATACTGCATATGAGATTATATGAGAAATGAAAATGAGCTTGCTTTGGGATTTTACAAGGCACTTATATCACTTAAACCCATTTGGTACCTTGAGGAATGATAACACTTCTTGCAAATCACATAAATAGGGAACCCATGGTCCCCTTCCCTCACCCCATTGCAAAGGCACAGGGGTTATTGCTGGCTGCTCTAGGGGCAAAACATATGGAAAGAAGAGGATCAATTTATACAGAGGGCTGAAGGGGACTCCCATAGTGCATTAATTAACACTTAATAAATACATCAAAATTAAATACATTACAGAGATAAGAACCTGTGATGACAGACTTTACTTCATGGGAAGCTCCAGAGAAAGAAGACCCAGAGGGGTTGGGGCAATCCTAGGGAGACCAAAGGGGTTGGTAGAGGGGGAGGGATAGCTCAGTGGTTTGAGCATTGGCCTGCTAAACCCAGGGTTGTGAGTTCAATCCTTGAGGGGGCCACTTAGGGATCTGGGGCAAAAAAATTGGTCCTGCTAGTGAAGGCAGGGGGCTGGATTCAGGGTCCCTTCCAGCTCTATGAGATAGGTATATCTCCATATATTATTTATTAGGGAGCAGACAGAGAACAAGGGTAGAGGCAGAGTCACTGCAGGGTTGATTCAGTCTTCTGCCTCTCCCCTGTGGGTGGAAACACTGATCACTTTCACTATAGGAGGGAACAATAGAATGGAATGCCCAGAAGAATGAATGACTTGAGGACAATTTCCTGAAGGGACCCTTACCCTTGCAGAGCTTTTCTAGCTCCAACATTTACATTTCTACACAGGGTGGTTTGGCCCACAAATAAAAATCTGCACATCTTCCATGTGGTTTTGGACCAATGGAAAAAAACAGGTACAATTCAAGTGACTTTTAAAATTGCCTATGAAACCGAGTTAACAAAATAAATGAGCTTATGAACAACCAGAAAATATACTTCTCAAGTGAAAAAACGATAAATGGACTTCTTTGCAAAGAAATTGTAAAATTTCTTACAGGAAAAGCCACAAACTGTCTGGAAAGGAAGAGGAGACTGAATTACTTGCCTCAGTGAAATTAAATATCCAGAGAATTGCTGGGCCTGTGATCATGATGACTGGGGCTTGCTCACCTGTGGCTCCCCCTCCCCGTGCTGTGGAGGCAGAGCCAGGCAGGTCTGCATCTGCAAGCAGGCGCCCGGCCTCAGGTGCAGCTCCCACTGGCCCTGCTGGCCAATAGACTGGGAGCCTCCTGGCCAATGGGCTGGGAGGGGGAGGCAAGGGAGGAGATTGTAGGGAGCTCTGGAGCAGGGGAGGCAGTGGGGGAGGGGAGTTGTCTGGAACAAGGGGTGGGCTCTCTGGAGAGGGGTGACAGGGGCACAGGGCCCGTTGGGGGTGTCTCAGGGGGGCAGAGGGTTGTGTGGGTCTCTGTGGGGCTCTCTCTGCCTGGGGCTCCCTCCCCCTCCCTGCTGTGGAGGCGTGGCCAGGCAGCTCTGGCACCACCCCCTGCGGCTCCCATTGGCCGGGTTTGGGCTGGGAGCCAGGTCAAGGCTGGGGCCTCTCTGCAGCACGCAGGGGCAGCTGCTTGTGGGGAGCGGGGGAGCTTCCCCTTAGGTGAGCGCGCCCCACATTGCCGACCCATGGCATGGGGCCCCCCAAAGCACGGGGCCTGGGGCCCAAACATTCGTGGAGCGTGGGCACCACGGGCCCATATAACTCACCACCTATGCATCCTATTAGCCCTTCTCTGCACCTCTTCCAGTTTGACCTGATCTTTCTTAAACATGTGAGACCAGCATTGCACACACTAGTCCAGATGAGGTCTCACCAGTGCCTTGTATAACGGTACGAACACTTCCCTGTCTCTATGGGAACTACCTTGCCTGATGCATCCTAGGACTGCATTAGCCTTTTTCACGGCCGCATCACACTGGTGTCTCATCGTCATCCTGTGATCGACCAATACACCCAGGTCTTTCTCCTCCTCTGTTGCTTCCAATTGATATGTCCCCAGCTTATAGCAAAAATTCTTGTTGTTAGTCCCTAAATGGATGGATCTTGCACTTTGCTCTATTAAATTTCATCCCATTTCTATTACTCCAGGTTTCAAGGCCGTCCAGATCTCTGTGTGTGATGTTCCCGTCCTATTCCGTATTGGCAACACCTCCCAACTTTGTGTCAGCCGCAGATTTTATTAGCACACGCCCACTTTTTGTGCCGAGGTCAGGAATAAAAATGTGAAATAAGCCTGGTCCCAAGCTAAGTTCCCTGTAAGCTGCGCAGCGGCACGGCCGGACAGCAGCCTATTCAGTGCAGCGCCGGTGCTCAAGGATCGCGTCTGGCCGGGACCTGCCGCAGCTGGGGGAGGGGCCGCCCGAACGTAGCCCTGGCCAGACCTGCCATTGCCAGAGTGCCCCACCCCCAGCCCCAACTCAGCCACAGACCTGCTGCGGCTGGGGGAAGGGTGCCCCGAACCCAGCCTGAACCCAGTCCTGGCCCGGACCTGCCGCGGCAGGCTCCTCTCTCCCCAGCCCAGGTGCTGTTGCCAGGAGAGAGAGCTGGGGGGATCCTCTCTCTCTCCCTGCTGTAGCCCCGGAGCATCCTCCTGCACCTCAAACCCCTCATCCCCGGCCCCACCCCAGAGCCTGCACCCCCAGCCGGAGCCCCCACCCCCTCCACCCAACCCTCTGCCCCAGCCCTGAGCCCCCTCCCACTCTCCGAACTCCTCAACCCCAGAAGAGACCAAAAAAAAAAGCCAATACAGAACCGTTCTGTGTTAAACAAAGTACTAAAAGAACAAAGGGAAAGTTTAAAGACAGCTTTGACAAGGGAAGGAAACTGTTTCAGTGCTTGTTTCATTTAAATGAAGATGGTTAAAAGCAGCATTTTTCTTCTGCATAGTCAAGTTTCAAAGCTGTGTGAAATCAACGGTCAGCTGTAAACTTTTGAAAGAACCAGAACGTTTTATTCAAAGTTAGGAACATTTCAGAGTTATGAACAACCTCCCTTCCTGAGGTGTTTGTAACTTTGAGGTTCTATTATATTTTGCATCCTGCTACTCTCCAGATTTCTAATAAACACAGAACCACAAACCAGCCTCCCTCCCCAGGCACCCCACAGCCCCCCTGTCCTCGTGTCTAACATCTGGGTGAGATGGGCCACTCTGGAACGGGCGCAGGGAGGGGGGGGCTGCTTTAACCACTAGACCCCGCTCCCTTCCCAGAGCCAGGATAGAACCCAAGAGTCCTGGCACCCAGCCCCTCCCCCGCTCTAACCCCTGAACCCCACTCCCCTCCCAGAGCTGGGATACATTACTGGGTAGGTGCTGGGCAGGACGTAATGGCGCCCCAGGGGCTGCCCTCCATTTGTTAAACTTTTGAATACTTTACTTTTTATTGCATTTGTAGCCCATTTTATGACTTCGATGCACGATTTGCATGCATGATTTATTCTTGTTGTATAAGACAATAAATTTGCACACTAGGATCTGTAAATGTGTATTTATTCATGCCATAGATAAGAAAAATACAAAAAAGAATAATTTCTTCTTAGCTTATAGAAACATTTTAATTTTAAAAATAAATGAAATGTACTAACGTCAAGGACTTGACCTGTGCCCCAACCAGTATTAAATCATGTTACAGCAGGTGACAGCCTGAGAATGTTACCCCTGGTCCTTTAGTTCAAAAGGTCGCTTTTCTCACCTTTGCCTGAGCAAACTGAAGTGCAGCATCCGAGAGGGAGCCAAAGACCAGCCATTGGCATTTTCAAGCAATAAAACAGCCAGCGACGTTCGTCTCCCATTGGCCATTGTCGATCACAGATACATTTTAATGAGCCTGAGCTTCGAAAAGCTCCGCTCACCACACACGACTGTGGCCAGCAGCGTGCGCAGAATCCTCAGAGCTGCCCACACATTAGGAGAAGTGTCCTGCAGCTCTGCCTCACGCGTGTGTTGGAGAACTTGGAGTGGAGAGCGCATCCCGTGTGGCAAAGCGTGATGGACGTTGTCCGATTCGACAGAGAGTTCTTTGTCATTGACGTCCGAACAGTCCCCATGCGTCAGCGTCCGGTGAAGGTCTGTACAATGGCTCAGCCGTGTTTTCCTGTCCACCGGCAGCTTACTAAAGTCGTACAACCACACACACACACACACCCCCCCCGGTCTTTTCGTGGTGCTTCATTGGTCCGAACCTTTCTTCGATAGATGCTTGAGCAGGGTTAACGAGAGATAGAAAAACTCCCTCTGAAATTTTTCTTCTGAAACATTTTACTTCAAACATTCGATTTTCCCTTTTGTCGCTAACAACAAAACCAGCCCCCTGAGCCTGGTGCCCCCCAAGCCCAGCACCTCAGGCAGTCGCCTGCCCCTAAATCCGGCCCTGGTGCCAGGGCATCAGGTTTACGCAGAGTATCACTGGCAGTAGCAGAAACAGCAAGCGAGCGCCGGCTCTGGTCAGACTTCCCCTCTCGCGGTTTTATCGGCTGCTCCTTTAACGACTCAGGATGTAAATGTATCCCTCCCTCCCCTGTCACAGGGGCCGGAAACCACAACCCTCCAACCCCCTCCCTGGTCCTGTCTCTATCCCACACCACTGGGCTAAGAACAGCGTCTGCAATAACACTACCTGAGAAGGAATTTGGCCAGGCCCCTCCACCCTCATGCTCCAGGATGGGCACTGGGTCCAGCCAGGTCAAGAAGGAATCACTGCCCCGCTCCATGGGAGAGGGTCACTCCATTGGGGGGCACTGTCTGTGAGGGGTGGGAGCCCTCCTCTGCTCTGAGCTACTGCTCCAGGGAGGCTAGACGGGCCTTTTGGAAAAGGTCAGGGCAGCCTGGGCACCTCTTGACAACTCCTGAGATTGGCCTATTCCAAGCTGGTCCCCAGATTGGGGAGCTCCCATGTGGGGCTGGGAGGTGATGGGTGGGGGACCAGGCAGCTGCAGGAGGGGATGTAGTTTGCTGAGCGTTGCAGGGAGGTGGCTTTGCTCTGACCAGGGTAGATTTGGCCTGGAGATTGCAGAGAAACCACCTGATGGAGATGACCGCATCACGGGCTTCCTGGGGCTGCAGCCCCCAGCGCATTTCCTTACTCCGCTCAGGCTCGGTGTAGTGTTGGTGGCAGCACTAAGGGGCCCCCCACTGCCCCATCATGGCATCTGCTCTCACCATCCTCCTCCTCGGTGAGTATCAGAGACAACCAGGGTATGTGTCCATGGGGGAGGGGGTCTGAAACCAAGGCATGTGCCTGGGAGGGTGCGGGGGGATCTAAGCCCAGGGTGTAGGATCCAGTTGCTCTGGGATCTGGCCCCTAATGACTTGTCCCCTTTCCAGGCTGCTGGCTGGCCGGGCGGAGCGGGGTGTCGGGAGGTGAGTATCTGTGGGAAATGGGGCAGCTGGGGGAATTTCCACATTAAGGACCAGGGACGCAGGTGGGGAGTGACGGGCACCAATCCCCCAAAGGGATGATCCTGTCAGACCTCTGCTCCCTCCCACACCCGGAGGTGGGGACTGAGACCTTGCCCCACTCATTACAGGGATGGGCACCACACAGGGTGAATTCACCTGCACTCAAAGCTCTGCCCCCCAGGAAATACAGAGTGAAGGTACCAGCCACCCCGCAGCGCCCCCCAAACTGTGTCCAGGGAGCTGGCAGTAGCCCGGGGAGCGGGTCAGTCAGAGCAGGGCTGTAAGAAGTGGACACGCAGAGGGACTGGAGCAAGGCACCGTTGTGTCTCCCCCTCGGCTTGCTGCACACGCGCGGGTCACTGCTTTGCTCGTGGGTCAGGCTCAGCCCGACCCGGCGTTCGGAACGTCCCCTGAACAGCTTTGGAAATATCCCGTCCCCAGAGGGGCCCCCGACACCGTGCAGAGCGGAGCTACATCCCCAGCGGCTGAGAGCGGTTTGGCGCTGGAGCAGAGCCAGAGTTTGGCCCCAGGGGTGGGCAGGAAAATGTTAGAACAACCGGGGGATTTTGCAAACATGTTTTGTTGGGGGGCCTGTCCTGGGAGCCACTTGCTCAAAGGACCCGATTTTGGACCAGGAACCCCACAGGATAGATCCCATTTCGCCCCCTGAGTGCAGCTGGAGAAAAGCTGGATTCTGATCTCAGCCCCCCCCCGGGGTCAATCCAGTCACTCCTGACCCGCAGCGGGGGCAGGGCTGATTTGACCTGAAGAACTAAAGGACTCAGAGACTGGAAATTTCCTTTCTGCCTCCTGTCTCACCCCGGCTGTGAGCCGCGGGGCCGGGCCTGCACCCCAGGGACGGGCGGAGGGTAAAACGCTGGAGCGAGAGATGGGCAGAGGTTTGAATGAGACGGACGCGGTTTGTGTCACCCCCACTTACTGCCTGTTCGTTTGTGAATCCAGAGGGGTCCTACCCCAAACCCTCCATCTCCGTCAGCCCCGGTGGGGTGATCCCCATGGGGGGAAACATCACCATCCGGTGCTGGCATCAGCTCCTGGACATGAGTTTCCTCTTCTACAAGGCTGGAGATGGGAACTATCTGAATTACACGGACCCTGCTGGCTCTGAGGCTGAATTTCCCATCACCGGCGCCGGACGGGAACACGGTGGCCGCTACACCTGTTGTTATAGCAACAAATCAATACGAGCTGCCTACTCGGAGCCCAGTGACCCTGTGCAGATCATTGTAGCAGGTGAGGGGCCCAGCCCGGCACCTCGGCTCCCAGCCCCACACGCAGCCAGACCCCAGGGGAGCTCCCGAGCCCGGGTGCCCGGCACATGGGACGTCCAGCTAGGGAAGGTTGGGTTGGGGGGAGATCTCAGCCCCCTGGAGGTGAGTTAGGGAGGGGGGAGATCTCAGGTGGTGCCCTTGGTGCCCTGGATCCCAGGCGAGACCCTGACCCTGTCTCTGCCCCGTCGCTGACGCCCCGTGCTGGGGACGGGGCACGGTGGCTGCGCCGGGGTCTGTCTCACGCCCCGTCTCCCTCACACTGCAAAGCTCAGCTCCCCCAAACCCTCCATCTCCCTGAGCCCCAGCAGTTGGGGGTTGTCCTGGGGGGAGCCGCGACTGTCTGGTGTCGGGGTCAGCGCCAGGGTCTGGAGTTTGTTCTGACCAAGGCTGGGGCCAGGAACGCAGCAGCGCGGGGGCGGGGACTCGGCTGGGGTCAAATTCCCCATCCCCAAAGTGAGCTGGGCAGTCGGAGGCAGCAACACCTGCTATTATCCCCCCGACTCGGATCCGACACCTGGTCAGAGCCCAGCGACCCCGTGCAGCTGGTAGCAGGTGAGGGGCCCGGCTCGGCGTCCCCGCTCCCAGCCCCACACCCAGCCGGACTCTCCCGGGGGCCCCATGCTGATGGGATGCTCAGAGCAGGGGCTGCTCGGGCTGGCCGGCCCAGGGCTGTGGTTGGCCGGCCTGGGGCTGGGGCTGGCCTACTGGGGCCTAGGGCTGCTCCGGCTGGCACAGGGCTGGGGTCGCTTGGGGCAGCTGGCGTGGCTGGAGATGCCCACCCCCCGCGATTCCCCCCACTACAGCCTGAATGCCCCCGTGTGGGGGAAGGGCAGTGGGGGTCACTCACTCAAGCGATGTAGCACACACAACAATGCTTCATAACTTCCTATCACTCAGATCCTGTCGCTAGCCAATCCCACCGGGGCGTGTGTAACCCAGGAAAGTTCCCCACAATAGCGGGACCATTCCCCCATTTACACTAGGAGCGGGGTCAGTGGCCGCCCTGCCCGTCTGTCCGGAGAGTGAAATGAACCGGTTCCTCCCCCCACAGCCCGGCTGTTCTGGACACAAGCGGCTCTGCTCCGGTGACTCCCGAAGGAGCGAGACTTGGAGCCGGTCTGACTCCGGCTGTTGGCCGCGGTCGCTCAGCCCCCGTTTCAATAGACAGGCCGGGTTTGATTCCTTGTCTGGGGGGTTCACCCGAAAGCTTTGCCTTTGAACGGCTGCTGCTGGGGGTTTGCCCAGGAGCCGAGTAGAACCAGGGGCTCGGTTTGAAACGAGCCCCGGCCCCCGGCCTGTGTAACGCTGGCGAGGGAGAGAGTTTCCAACCCCCTGAGCCCGCTGGGCCTGTGAGACCCTCTGCAAAGAGCAGCCGGGTACGGGAGTTTGGGGGGACAGGCCGAGGGCGGGGGTGTAGGGTGAATGTTGGAGGGGAGACAGGCGGAGGTTGTGGGGGGACGGGATGGGGATTTGAGGGGAGATGGGGGGTGATGGGGACGAGGATGGGACGGACGGGGGAAGGGGCTCCCCTCTCACAGAGTTGGGGTTGGCAAATGGGGAGGGATTTGTTTTCCCACCAAAACTCCGGCTGAGCTGGGGAAGCTCTGGCCAGCTGCAGGGGAGGGGCGCAGAGCGAGGGGCAGTCAATGCCCCCTAGTGCCCCCCATGGCCATGGGGCAGATTCACCCTGAAATGCGCACAAGGGGGAAACTCAGGTGCCCCCCAACCACTGGGGGCAGCTTCCATTTTCCTCCTTTCCTCGCCACTGCCCTGCCCCCCGAGCTCCTGACCCCTCAGCCCCCCAACCCCCAATGTTCCCCCCATGTAATCCCCTGCCCCCCCAGCCCTGGTGGCCACCATTTCCCTGAGAGCTGGCAGGCGCCAAGCCCACTGGGGACATTGGGAGATGGCAGCCATCTTAACTGAGGGCAGGGGATGAGCATTTGAGGGGAAACAGGG
>QXTE01000700.1:12593-31461 GCA_003942145.1 Platysternon megacephalum
AGTGCTATGGCGTCTGGGCTGAAAAAAGGTGCGAAACGATTGTCTGCTGTTGCTTTCACCGAGGGGGCGGGGCCTGACGACATGTACCCAGAATCACCCGCGACACTGTTTTTGCCCCATCAGGCATTGGGATCTCAACCCAGAATTCCAATGGGCGGCGGACACTGCAGGAACTGTGGGATAGCTATGCACTTAGAGCATTTTGGGGGGGGACACACACAATCGACTGTATAAAAACGATTTCTATAAAACCGACTTCTTTGGGGCGAGACAGGAAGTATAAAGGCCCGGCCCCAGCGCTCAGTTGGTGGCCGGCCCGTGGAGAGGACAGATGCGGGTGCCCGAGCTCCTGCGGGGCCGAGCCTGCCCCGAGCCCGGTATTCGGAGAACTGGCCAAGCCTGCCTCAAGCCCGGTATCCGGAGGAGAGCTGGCTGAGCCCGCCTCGAGCCCGGGATCCGGAGGAGCGGCTGGCGCTTCCCCTCGCCGAGGATCCTGCGGAACCGCCCAACCTACCCAGCGCTCGCCACCCTGAGGAGCCCATGGTCTGGGACACAGCGGAGGAAGCCGGCGACGGACAGGTACCAATGGAGGAGGGGGAGATTGGAAGTAGCCCGGGGATAGCCGGCCCCGATCTGGCGCTAGCAGACCCCGAGCCCATGTCAGTGTGTTGCGGTCAGTATCCCCACTGACCCAGCAGCAGACCGATTGCTGCTGTCAGGGCTCTGGGCTGGGACACCGTGGAGTGGGTGGGCCTGTGCCCCCCCCCTGCCACCCCACCTTGGGTGGCAGTCTCACCCCTACCTAAGGGCCTGAGCCCTGAGAGACTGTTTGTTTGCTCAGCCCCGCCCGGGGAACTGAGCCCAACGACGGGGCAGCCAGCCTCGACCTAAGACTCGGAGGTGCTGGACTAAACGGTCCCCCGCGCCCAGTGGAGTGAGGTGGCCGAGCTCCCGACCAACCCTGTGCGGGTCAGGCCCCTCCCCCCAGACCGTTACAGGGCCTGACAGATTCATTGCCTGAAAGTCCTTGTTACCCAATCAGGCATCCAGTTTGGGATCCACGGGGAAGGAATGTCCTATGAAGCACTCTCTCTTTGGATCCAAATAGTGAAGGGTGATTGTTCTCAATCTAACCCTGGTATCCTCTGGAACTGTAATCAGTGACACTAAACTAGTAAGTGGAGTTATACAAACAATTTTCCTTGGGTCATTGGTCACCATAGCTTCCTTTACTGGGGTGGAAACCAAGAACTGAGTGTGTACATAGGTGTCCATGGGTTCTCTGGGGCTGGAGCACTGTAGTGAGGAGGCCTGGCTCCCGGCCGCTCCCGAGCGGGACGAGCCTGAACAGCCGCCACAGTGGGCGGAGTCACTGCCGCCTGTTCCCGCCCCCCGGCAGTCAAGGGGCGGGACAGGAAGTATAAAAACCCCGGCCCGGCGCTCAGTTGCAGGCCGGCGGCTGGAGAGAACAGACGCTCCTGACGGAGCCCTGCGGGACCGAGCCTTCCCCGAGCACGGTACCCTGAGGAGGACTGACCGAGCCTTCCCCGAGCACGGTACCCTGAGGAGGACTGGCCGAGCCTTCCCCGAGCACGGTACCCTGAGGAGGACTGACCGAGCCTTCCCCGAACCCAGTACCCCCGAGGAGCTGATCAAGTATCCCCCCGACCGGAGTCCTGAGGAGCAGCCCAAGCTAGCCGGCTCCCCGCACGCCGAGGAACCCATGGTGTGGGACCCAGCGCCAGAGACCAGCACGGAGCAGGTACCAATGGAGGAGGGAGAGATTGGAAGTAGCCTGGGGGTAGCTGACCCCAGTCTGGCTACAGCAGACGTTGAGCCGATGTCGGTGTGTTGCGGTCAGGCCCCCACCGACACCGCAGCAGCCTAACTGCTGCTGATAGGGCCCCGGGCTGGGACACAGTGGAGTGGGTGTGCCTGTGTCCCCCCTGCCACCCCAACGCGGGTGGCAGTCTCTCCCCTCCTCAATCTGAACTGCCTGTGTCTTTCCTCAGCCCCTGCCTGAGGACCTGGGCCCAAGTTATTGACTCTGTGTGCTCAGCCCCTGCCTGAGGGCCCGAGCTCTGAACTGCCTGTGTGTTTGCTCAGCCCCTGGCTGAGGGCCTGAGCCCAGAACTGCCGTCTGCTGCCCCGCCCTGACTGAGGACCTGGGCCCAAGTTATTGACTCTGTGTGCTCAGCCCCTGCCTGAGGGCCTGAGCCTAGAACTGCTGTTTGTCTGGCCCGCCCTGACTGCGGGCCGGGCTTACATTACTGATTTTGTTTTGCTCAGCCCCTGCCTGGGGGTCTGAGCCGTTGGGACCTTCGGAGACTGATCTGCTGGGCCAGGCCGTGTAGTGAGGCGGCCTGGCTCCCGGCCGCTCCTGAGAGGGCCGAGCCCCACCTACCGGACTGTTACACGTGGTGCCTTCTCTGAGGAGTCTCGCCCAGGATGTGGGCGCCAGCTCTTGACGCCGGTGAAAAGGGGGCCGCGGGAGAGAGGCCTCCCGCCCGAGAGATGGATCTATCCCAGCTCCTGGCCCTCATGACGGAGAGCCAGGAGCGACAACAGGCGGCCCAGTCGCAACAGCAACAGGAGCAACAGGCCGCCCACCACCAACAGCAGCAGCAGCTCGTCGAGCAGCTAGGATCCCAACAACGGCAGCTTGTCCAAACCCTGGTTACCCAGCACCAGGACTTTCAGCGGCAATGGGTCCAGCAGCTCGCAGCGGCACTGACGCGACCGGGGGAACCCCAGCCAGGAGGTGCTGCTGGGGCCCTGCGGCCCAGCCCCCCGATTCGGCTGACGAAGATGGGGCCCGGCGACAACCCCGAAGCCTTTCTCGTCACATTCGAGCGGGTGGCCATCGTCGCGGGCTGGGCCCAGGACCAATGGGCCACCATCCTGGCCCCATACTTAACGGGGACTGCCCAGACAGTCTATCGGGGCTTGTCTGTGGAGGCAGCCCAAGACTACCGACGAGTAAAAGCCGCTATTCTGGATGCCCTGGATGTGAGTCCAGAGACCTACCGACAGCGGTTTAGGAGCCTGGCGTATCCTCCAGGGGCCCGGCCTCGGATAGTGGCCCAGGAGCTTCGAGAGACCTTCAAAAAGTGGCTACAGCCTGAACGCCGGAGGAACTGATGGAACAGGTAGTACTAGAACAGTTCGCCCATGTACTCCCGCCGCGAGGAAGGTCCTGGGTCCTTCGCCATAGGCCGGCGACAGTGGCCGTGGCCGTTACATTGATGGAGGACTTCCTGGCAGCTGAAGCCCCGCTGGGTTCGGCTGGCCGGACAGCCCTGCCCCGGACGGAGCGCCCCAACCCAGAAAAGAAGAGGGCACCCACCCTCCCAGAGGTGTGAGTTTCCTCCCAGGGAGCAGAGGCCCGCACTCGTACCGCCGCGCCCTCCGGGAGACCCGCCCGGCCCCCGGGGTCCACAGCAAGGGGGGACTACCGGAACCCGCCTGGAGGTAGCCCCGGGGCCCGGTCACGAATGGGACAAGCAGACCTGGGGCCCTGCTTCTCCTGCGGCGAGTATGGCCATTTACAGCGGGACTGTCCAGGACTGGAGTGTATCTTTGGCCAGGTTTACTCCGGGGAAGGCCGTGCCCGGCGTCCGCAAACGGTCAAGATCACCGTGCCGGTGATCGTTGAGGGGCGCCCGACGGTGGCCCTCCTCGATTCAGGCTGCAGCCAGACACTGGTCTGTCAAACCATGGGCCCGCAGCCTGACAAGCGCCTGGGGAAGATTAACCTGCAGTGTATCCACGGGGATATACGGCCCTACCCGAGTACCAGGGCCCAACTGACTATTGATGGGGTCACCCGGCTGATGACAGTGGGACTCGCCCCACGGCTGGCGTACCCGGTGATCCTGGGCCGGGACTGGCCCGAGTTCCCCGTCGTACTACGCTGCCACGCCGAGGGCAGCCCACAGGCCACGCCAGCTTTGTAGGGGGAAGCCCCAGAGACTGAGGAAGACGAGATGGAAGCCCCAACCCCACCAACCCGACAGGAGGATCCTTCGGCGCCCACGGACTTTTGCCGAGATCAGCGGGCCGACCCTACACTCACGCGGATATACGACCAGCTGGCCTCCGTGGATGGGACGGTCCTCGACCCACATCGAGCGGCGCAGTGGCCGCACTTTGAGCTGCGACAGGAGCGCCTGTATCGCGTAGAGAGGGACACCCGCACGGGGGATATCGGGACCCAACTCCTCGTGCCTCGGTGTCACCGCCGGGCGGTCATGAAGCTGGCTCATGACATCCCTGCGGCCGGGCATCTCGGCCACGAGAAGACCCTGGCTCGGATCCTGGGGCGCTTCTTCTGGCCAGGGGTACACCAGGAGGTAAAGAATTATTGTAACTCTTGCCCGGAATGCCAGTTGGCTGCCCCAGCACGAACTCCCAAGGCCCCCCTTGTCCCGATGCCGCTGATTGAGACCCCCTTTGAACGGGTGGCCATGGACCTGGTGGGGCCACTCCTTAAGAGCAGCGCAGGGTTCCAGTACATCTTGGTGATAATGGACTATGCTACCAGGTTCCCCGAGGCAATCCCTCTCCGGACCATCACAGCCCGCACCATTGCAGCTGAGCTGGTAAAGGTCTTCGCCCGTGTCGGCCTGCCCCGGGAGATCCTCACGGATCAAGGGACTAACTTTACGTCCCGGCTGCTCCAGCAGGTGTGCGAACTCCTGGGGATAAAACAACTCCGGACGTCCGTGTACCATCCCCAGACAGATGGGCTGGTTGAAAGATTTAATCGGACGCTGAAAGAAATGTTGCGGAGGTTCCCCCAGGAGGACCTTCGCCGATGGGACCAGCTCCTTCCACCCCTGCTCCTGGCGGTGCGAGAAGTTCCCCAGTCTTCAACCAAGTTCTCACCCTTCGAGTTGCTGTACGGTCGGCGACCTCGGGGCCTGTTGGATCTCATGAGGGAGACCTGGGAGCAAGCCCCATCGCCGGCCCAGGGCCTCTTAAAGTACGTACTCCAGCTTCAGGAGCGCCTTAAGCAGGCGGGGGCCCTGGCGCAGGAGAACTTGAAAGCCGCCCAGGACGCGCAATCCCAGACTTATAACCGGGACGCCCAGACTCGGGAGTTTCGACCCGGAGACCGGGTATTACTCCTCCTGCCCTCCAGTGAATCGAAGATCCTGGCCCGGTGGCAAGGGCCCTATGAGGTAGTCCGGAAGGTGGGCCCGGTTAACTATGAAGTCAGTCAGCCGGACCGGAAAAAGAAGATCCAACGGTATCACGTCAACCTCCTCAAGCCCTGGCGAGAACGCGAAGGTCTCCTAATCAACCCCTACCCCCCGGAACCCGAGCTAGGACCCCAGGTAGCCCATACCGAGGACCCCGGGGAACCCCAGCTCGGGGAAACCTTAACGGAGGACCAACTCCAGCAGACCCGGTGCCTCTTGCGAGCCTTCTCCCGCACTTTCACAGCCCACCCGGGGTTCACTACCCTGGTATATCATCGGATCCAGACGGAGCCTGGGGTGGTGATCCGGGGCGCGACCAGGCCGTTGCCGTATCACCGGAGGCAGATCGTTGAGGAGGAGGTACGGGCTATGCTGGACTTGGGGGTGATTGAGCCTTCACAAAGCGAGTGGCGGAGCCCGGTAGTGCTGGTACCGAAGCCCGACGGCTCACAACGGTTCTGCATTGACTTTAGGCGGGTCAATGCCATCTCCAAGTTTGATGCATACCCCATGCCTCGGATAGATGAGCTGTTGGCCCGGTTAGGAGAAGCTCGTTACATCACCACCCTCGACCTAAGCAAGGGGTACTGGCAGATCCCCCTGGAACCAGCCTCCAAGGAGAAGACCGCGTTCGCCACCCCCACGGGCCTGTACCAATTTACCCGGATGCCTTTCGGCCTCCATGGGGCCCCGGCCACGTTTCAGCGCCTGATGGATCGCCTCCTCCAGCCACATCAGGACGACGCAGCCGCCTATCTAGATGATGTGGTCATTTACAGTCCTCGGTGGCAGCACCATCTAGAAAGAGTCGCAGCGGTCCCGAGATCCCTGCGGACGGCCGGCCTAACAGCCAACCCAAAAAAATGCCGCATTGGCTGGCAAGAGACCATGTACCTGGGGTATACTATCGGGCATGGACAGGTAAAACCTCTTGTTGGCAAGGTCCAGGCCATCGCGACCTGCCCCCCGCCAGCCACGAAGCGCCAGGTGCACCAGTTTCTGGGCCTGGCAGGATATTACAGACGCTTTATTCCCCAATTCGCGGCGATTGCCGCCCCCTTAACGGGGCTCCTGACAAAGGATAGCCCGCGACAAGTGGAATGGACCCACGAGTGCGATGAGGCCTTTCGGACACTCAAGACGAGCCTCTGCCGCGAGCCGGTCTTGTACAGTCCGGACTTTAAACGGACATTTGTCTTACAGACAGACGCCTCGGAGGTGGGACTCGGGGCCGTTCTGTCCCAAGAAGTAGGGGGGGAAGAGCATCCGGTACTTTACATCAGCCGGAAGCTGTTTCCCCGAGAGAAAAATTACGCCGTGGTCGAAAAGGAAGCCCTCGCCGTAAAGTGGGCCTGCGAGGCACTACGGTATTACGTCCTGGGAGTCCCCTTCACCTTAGTCACAGACCACTCTGCCCTTCAGTGGTTGGCCCGTATGAAGGACCACAACATGCGGCTGCAGCGGTGGTACTTGGCCCTACAGCCCTATGCATTCACTATCCATCATCGGGCCGGGAAGGACCATGCAAAGGCGGACTTCCTCTCCCGGCTGGGGGGTATGGAATGGGCCGGCCCCGCTGCACGGGAGCCAGCCTTGAGGGGGGGGCCGGGTCGTGAGGCGGCCTGGCTCCCGGCCGCTCCCGAGCGGGACGAGCCTGAACAGCCGCCACAGTTGGCGGAGTCACTGCCGCCTGTTCCCGCCCCCCGGAAGTCAAGGGGCGGGACAGGAAGTATAAAAACCCCGGCCCGGCGCTCAGTTGCAGGCCGGCGGCTGGAGAGAACAGCCGCTCCTGCCGGAGCCCTGCGGGACCGAGCCTTCCCCGAGCACGGTACCCTCAGGAGGACTGGCCGAGCCTGCCCCGAACCCAGTACCCCCGAGGAGCTGATCAAGTATCCCCCCGACCGGAGTCCTGAGGAGCAGCCCAAGCTAGCCGGCTCCCCGCACGCCGAGGAACCCATGGTGTGGGACCCAGCGCCAGAGACCAGTACGGAGCAGGTACCAATGGAGGAGGGAGAGATTGGAAGTAGCCCGGGGGTAGCTGACCCCAGTCTGGCTACAGCAGATGTTGAGCCGATGTCGGTGTGTTGCGGTCAGGACCCCACCGACACCGCAGCAGACTAACTGCTGCTGATAGGGCCCCGGGCTGGGACACAGTGGAGTGGGTGGGCCTGTGTCCCCCCTGCCACCCCAACTCGGGTGGCAGTCTCTCCCCTCCTCACTCTGAACTGCCTGTGTGTTTGCTCAGCCCCTGCCTGAGGGCCTGAGCCCAGAACTGCCGTCTGCTGCCCCGCCCTGACTGAGGGCCTGGGCCCAAGTTATTGACTCTGTGTGCCCAGCCCCTGCCTGAGGGCCTGAGCCTAGAACTGCTGTTTGTTTGGCCCGCCCTGACTGCGGGCCGGGCTTACATTACTGATTTTGTTTTCCTCAGCCCCTGCCTGGGGGTCTGAGCCGTTGGGACCTTCGGAGACTGATCTGCTGGGCCAGGCCGTGTAGTGAGGCGGCCTGGCTCCCGGCCGCTCCTGAGAGGGCCGAGCCCCACCTACAAGCACCCACGGGGAAAAATTGGTGGGTGCTCTCCACCCACCGGCAGCTCTGCACCCACTGGCAGCTCCCTGCCCCACCCCTCTGCCTCCCCTCTAGCTCCCAGCACTTGTGGCCATGAAACAGCTGTTTCGTGTGGCAAGCGCTGGGAGGAGGGGGGAGAAGCAGGAACGCGGTGCACTCAGGGGAGGAGGTGGGGAAGAGGCAGGGCTGGGGCAGGGATTTGGGGAAGAGGTCCAATAGGCGAAGGGAGGGGAGTTTGGGTGGGGACTTTGGGGAAGGGGTTGTAATGGGGGCAGGGCTAGGGGGGTGTCGAGCACCCACCGGCATAGGAAAAAGTTGGCAACCCGAAACATGCCCAGCTTTTTCTTAATTTTGTGGCACAGTTCCAGGCAAATGCCTGGATACAGACCTGGATCAGAATCCCTGTTAGTTACAGCAGCAAAGAATCCTGTGGCACCTTATAGACTAACAGACGTTTTCCAGCATGAGCTTTTGTGGGTGAATACCCACTTCTTCGGATGCAAGTAGTGGAAATCTCCAGGGGCAGGTATATATATGCAAGCAAGAAGCAAGCTAGAGATAACGAGGTTAGTTCAATCAGGGAGGATGAGGCCCTGTTCTAGCAGTAGAGGTGTGAAAACCAAGGGAGGAGAAACTGGTTCTGTAGTTGGCAAGCCATTCACAGTCTTTGTTTAATCCTGAGCTGATGGTGTCAAATTTGCAGATGAACTGAAGCTCAGCAGTTTCTCTTTGAAGTCTGGTCCTGAAGTTTTTTTGCTGTAGGATGGCCACCTTAAGATCTGCTATTGTGTGGCCAGGGAGGTTGAAGTGTTCTCCTACAGGTTTTTGTATATTGCCATTCCTAATATCTGATTTGTGTCCATTTATCCTTTTCCTTAGAGACTGTCCAGTTTGGCCGATGTACATAGCAGAGGGGCATTGCTGGCATATGATGGCGTATATTACATTGGTGGATGTGCAGGTGAATGAACCAGTGATGGTGTGGCTGATCTGGTTAGGTCCTGTGATGGTGTCGCTGGTGTAGATATGTGGGCAGAGTTGGCATCGAGGTTTGTTGCATGGATTGGTTCCTGAGCTAGAGTTACTATGGTGCGGTGTGCAGTTACTGGTGAGAATGTGCTTCAGGTTGGCAGGTTGTCTGTGGGCGAGGACTGGCCTGCCACCCAAGGTTTGTGAAAGTGTGGGATCATTGTCCAGGATGGGTTGTAGATCCCTGATGATGCGTTGGAGGGGTTTTAGCTGGGGACTGTATGTGATGGCCAGTGGAGTCCTGTTGGTTTCTTTCTTGGGTTTGTCTTGCAGTAGGAGGCTTCTGGGTACACGTCTGGCTCTGTTGATCTGTTTCCTTATTTCCTCGTGCGGGTACTGTAGTTTTGAGAATGCTTGGTGGAGATTTTGTAGGTGTTGGTCTCTGTCTGAGGGGTTAGTTACGACAGCTGGAGTTTCTATTCAAAAATAGCTATTTTTCTGCAGCTATTAGATTTCCAACACTGGTTTCATTTTATACACATTTTTAGCACCTACAAAGGATAAATTCAACAAAAACTCCACTTCTATTTCCTCAATATCTGCACCATGAAGGGCAGCATTCCCCATAACATAGGATTAGCTAGGAGACGTCTTTTGTAGGGCCTGGGTTACACATGATTTGGGAACCAAATACATGGGCATTTTGCCTCGTTCAAAATCACTTACTGTGGAATTCTCTTCCCAGATCATCTGAGACAATATTGACTTAAACAATTGAACTACACTGTGATCACCTCCTTCCGTTAGTTGGGGTTCTGCTGTTGTTCACCATTTCCAAGTGGAGATTTTAAATCACTGCTATTTCTTTGTTAGCATGTCCAGTAAATTGGAGAGTTCTCTCCTGTTGAGAGAATTGCACTTGAACTTTATCCATGTCATCATGGAGGGATGGGGAAAAAACAAATCTAAAGTGAGAAATGATGACTTTAGCAAATGGTCATTTGTCTTAAATTCTCCAATAAATCTGAGCTTCAGCCTATCAAACTGAACTAATATCCAATTGGGGGACCAAACAGCCTTCAGGAAAGATAGAAACCCACATCACAGAGAGACAGAATACATGACAATGGAAGTGTCAAGTGAAATTCCAGAGCAGGTTATATCTGATTATTCAGAACCAGGACAAGAGATTCTCCCATCACATTCTCCTCTGAGCCATTCAAACATACTTCATTCAGCACTGTCTCAATAGTCAGTTATGTTATTTACAAAATGTTTAGTATCCTAGCATCCCCGTAATGGGGGACAAAAACAGCCACCTTGCCAGAAGTGGCTTTACCAACAGATGGAACCTGGGATTTAAACTCCCAATGACCACACTGTGTTTGGGATCCATTTGAATTCCCCTTCCAGGTCTTTGACACTTTCATCTCCAGTCGTAGCGACTCTGATATAGGATTAAAGAACTCAAAGTATAATCTCCAAGCACAGACAATGGAGAACTCTTCATCACACGACACTCTGAGAAGTGGATGGATAGAATGTGAAGAAGATAAACTCTGCATGGCTCAGACAAAAGGTAACAGTTCTGCAGTGATGGGGAAGGAGGGAATCTCTGAGTCACCCCATCTCCTTCCAGTGTCACAGAGGCTGAAATGACACTTTTTTTCCAGCCCCTGCTTCTCTTCATTTACATATAATTTGAAAAGTTCCCAATATAACTGCTCTTCAGCACAACCCAGAGCAACGTGAGAACAACTGGCAATGATAGTCACCATTGATACAGATTGTAACAATAACTTTGTAATAGGAAGAATGGTATAAATGTGATGCTCTCTGGTTTCTGATAGGAAGGGCACACTTGAATCACTCATGAAACAATGGAGTTGATAGAAAGGACAAATGGGTCCACCTCAAAACAGGGCAAACTGCAAAAGGCAAAAATAGGCCACTCATCTGGACAAGCTGAAGGATAACGGTGCTGCAAACAGTTCAAACAGCTTTAAAAGTTACTATGTGAGAATCAGGAAAAGTATTAAAGAAAAAAAGTATGGATAGCCCTAAAGGTTTTTATAGTGTTGATCTCCCTTGCAGATTCTCTGATGGCTAACATGGGCTGAGTGCCAAGAGAAGGTTTTCCCACACACTCTGCATTCATAGGGCCTCTCCCCTGTGTGGATTCTCTGATGGGTAAAAAGGCTTGAGAGTTGACTGAAGGTTTTCCCACACTCACTGCATTCATAGGGCTTCTCTCCTGTGTGGATTCTGTGATGACGAACAAGGCTTGAGAGTTGACTGAATGCTTTCCCACACTCACTGCATTCATAGGGCCTCTCCCCTGTGTGGATTCTCTGATGCCTAATAAGGGATGAGCTGCGATTGAAGGTTTTCCCACACTCACTGCATTCATAGGGCTTCTCTCCTGTGTGGATTCTCTGATGAAGAGCAAGGCTTGAGAGTTGACTGAAGGTTTTCCCACACTCTCTGCATTCATAGGGCCTTTCCCCTGTGTGGATTCTCTGATGGTGTAAAAGGCCTGATCTGTGCGTGAAGCTTTTCCCACACTCACTGCATTCATAGGGCCTCTCTCCTTTGTGAATTCCCTGATGACTAATAAGGTGCGAGCTGCGCTTGAAGGTTTTCCCACACTCACTGCATTCATAGGGTCTGTCTCCTTTGTGGATTCCCTGATGACTAATAAGGGCTGAGCTGCGATTGAAGGTTTTCCCACACTCACTGCATTTATAGGGCCGCTCCCCTGTGTGGATTCTCTGATGACGAACAAGGTTTGAGCATTGACTGAAGGTTTTCCCACACTCACTGCATTCATAGGGTCTCTCTCCTGTGTGGATTCTCTGATGCTTTATAAGGGCTGAGTAGTCACATATGTTTTTTCCACACTCAGTGCTTGTATTTTTTCTCTTTTCCCTGAGGATTTCCTGCTGTTTTGTGGTTTCCTTGAGGTCCTTCTGAGTTTCCCGACAGAAAATAAATGTACCCACTTTCTCCCCTGGCTGGTTTCCCAGCTCTCTTTCTGGTCTGTGCTGAATCTCACAGGATTTTCCCTGCTCATGACTCCTGGACACATTCCTTTCCAATCTTTGCGATAATGCTCTGTGTTTATCCACTTGCTCAACATTATCCGGCTGAGAATTCTGCTCCTCCTTCTCACATACCATTGCATCACCTGCTGTGATAGAGACAGAAACCTGAAACAGGGATGGAAAGGAGAAGACGAAACCAAAACAAGTGCTGGATAGAGGTCAAATAAAAATCAGGAATTGAACTCCCCCAAACTCCTCCCCCAAGTAGGAGAGAGGAGGGGATCAATTTGGCCTTCACATCCCATCCAAATTCACATGGGGGAAGGGAGGAAGCTACTGCCTGGTGTCTGCTAGGATCTACAGGAAGCCATGAGCTATAGTTACCCTGAGGATATGACCCCTGCTAGGGACAATAATTAACTGAGAGACCCCCCAAGGGCTTTGTATGGCATCCCAGATATTTCCTTCAGGCACTTACAGATTCTGAGTTGGTTTAATGTTTCCTCACCTGTGCAGGGAGCTCTCAGGATCTCTCTTTCCTCTGAATCCTGGAGGTCTGAGACCCATGGCTCTTCCCCTTGTTCCAGCTGGGAGATCACATCAGGTTTGGAAACCGGAAACCCTGCTCAGATGAAAGAAAACAAAGGAGTTCAGTTGATTTCATAAGACTTTGTCATAAAAAACATTCTATTAACTTAACTTCAGTACTTAGTGTGACCTGGTGTGCCTGGGGCAGTCCTCCTGAAAATGCCAAGGGCAGGGCAGGCTGAAAAAGGGAGAGCAGATGCTCCCAAAACTGGCAGTTAACACTGAAGTTAAACTCACCAACCAATCATAAACTGTGCTTCTGATCCCCCACACTGGGGTTAGCAAGAAGCTGACAAAATAAATCACACAGCGCCCTTTATTGCATTCCAGTTCTCTAACTCCCAATCAGCACATAGGTCCAGTACAGTGAGAGGTTATTTAAAAACTCTGCTCAGATAAACAAAATGTTCTTCTGACCCCAAAGTGTCCGCCACATTACCAGGTCAGTATAGGTTTGGATCTTACCCAAAATACTATGCTGCCAGCCAGTCCTTTAGCATCTAAACCAGGGGTGGCCCACCTGTGGCTCTGGAGCCACATGTGGCTCTTCAGAAGTTAATGCACAGCTCCTTGTATAGACACCGACTCCAGGGCTGGAGCTATAAGAACATAAGAAAGGCCGTACCGGGTCAGACCAAAGGTCCATCTAGCCCAGTATCTGTCTACCGACAGTGGCCAATGCCAGGTGCCCCAGAGGGAGTGAACCTAACAGGCAATGATCAAGTGATCTCTCTCCTGCCATCCATCTCCATCCTCTGACGAACAGAGGCTAGGGACACCATTCTTACCCATCCTGGCTAATAGCCATTTATGGACTTAGCCACCATGAATTTATCCAGTCCCCTTTTAAACATTGTTATAGTCCTAGCCTTCACAACCTCCTCAGGTAAGGAGTTCCACAAGTTGACTGTGCGCTGCGTGAAGAAGAACTTCCTTTTATTTGTTTTAAACCTGCTGCCTATTAATTTCATTTGGTGACCCCTAGTTCTTGTATTATGGGAATAAGTAAATAACTTTTCCTTATCCACTTTCTCAACATCACTCATGATTTTATATACCTCTATCATGTCCCCCCTTAGTCTTCTCTTNATAATAAAATAATAAATATAAAGTGTCTCACAATTCCATACAGTGTCCCACTTAGTAAACCAGTGAATTCCCAGGACCAGCTCCCCAGGTCCTTGAAGATTCTGAACACTCTGCTTATGAGGGATTGAAATACCCACATATCTGCTGGGAACACACACAGACAAACACTGTTTCAGTCTGTACCCCTATGTTCACTCTTCTACAAAATTATGATCAGTTTTGTATATAATATGCCTTGTGAGGTATAATTTGAAAATGGATAATCTACTGAATATTACCCTCCAGTTAAAATATGTGTAGCAACACTGTATGTAAAGTTATGAGATTTTACTGTAGGATATTACTGAAAAAGTTACAATGCTGGGGAACACCCACAGACCAGTTCCTCAGAGAGAGCAAGGCAAACAGCTGGTCAAATAGCCATTCTCCAGCAGGGAGAAGGTGTGAAGAAGACATTTACATTCCTTCAGAGGGACCACTTGAAGCTCATCTCTACAACAGACAGCCTGTCACCATGACTCAGCTGAGAAATGAAGTTGTTTCTAGTACAAAGGTCAGCCCATTGGAAAACATAATCCCAACTATACATATCAAATGGCGGGGTCTAAATTAGCTGTTTCCACTCAAGAGCGGGATCTTGGAGTCATTGTGGATAATGCTCTGAAAACATCCACTCAAAGTGCAGAGGCAGTCAAAAAGCAAACAGAACATTGGGAATCATTAAGAAAGGGATAGATAACATATTGCCTCTATATAAATCCATGGTACACCCACATCTCGAATACTGTGTGCAGATGTGGTCACCCCATCTCAAAAAAGATATATTGGAACTGGAAGAGGTTCAGAAAAGGGCAAAAAACTGATTAGGGGTATGGAANACAGCACATGGCATAGAAAAGCCTTGGAGTTCTCAGTACGTAGGCATAACCCTGCATATCTTGCTGACTCAACAGGTGTATCCCCTTGGTCCTTACCATGGGTTCATTGTACAGCTGACGACTCTGGATGGGCCATTGAACAGGCTGGGCAATGCTGATGCCAATATGTGTGTCAATTCTGGGTGTCACCCAGAAACACTGCACAAGTCTGGAAATACAGATATACCCTACATATCTATAACTCACAATACAAAGGTGATACAAACATAGAAACAAAATCATCATACTTGGAAAATCATAACATTTTCACTGACACCTTACATGGCATATCTAGCACGATTCATTGCAATTTTATCATCTTGGTATTAATAATAAAATAATAAATATAAAGTGTCTCACAATTCCATACAGTGTCCCACTTAGTAAACCAGTGAATTCCCAGGACCAGCTCCCCAGGTCCTTGAAGATTCTGAACACTGTGCTTATGAGGGATTGAAATACCCACATATCTGCTGGGAACACACACAGACAAACACTGTTTCAGTCTGTACCCCTATGTTCACTCTTCTACAAAATTATGATCAGTTTTGTATATAATATGCCTTGTGAGGTATAATTTGAAAATGGATAATCTACTGAATATTACCCTCCANCTCCCAACCAGCATTCAAGGACGCACGGAGTGTCTGTGTGATACGTAAGCCTGGACCAGCAGCTCTGACTCCAGCAGCCTGCTTGTTACACCCCAAGCACATTCTGGTCCGGGTGGAGAAGGCTCAGGGTTTGAGATAAGGCCAGGGGTAGGAACCTTCTGTTCATTATGCTGCACCTAACCCTCAGTTTTACTTGAGCAAACAGGAGATATTTGACACTGTGAGATACTGCTCCTGTGCTCTGTTCCCAAAGTGTTCTGCAGCAGGGGAGGGTCTCTGGTAGTGTGTGTGTCACTGGCATATTGGGGTGATGCTGAAACAGGACAGAGTAGCGGTGGCATTGTGGGGTTGGCGTGAACCCTATCTCTATCTCTTCATTTCTCCTTCCAAGAACCGAGAGGACAGGAATCCTTACCCAGTGAGGTCACATTCTCATAGTTCTCCTGCATGATGTCTCTCTAGAGGGCTCTCTGAGTGGGGTCCAGCAGAGCCCACTCTTCCCTGCTGAAATACACAGCCACCTCCTCGATAGTCACCGGCCCCTGAAAGAGCAATAGTCCAACACTCAGTACCTGCTGCCCCACTCACAGCCCCACTATTCGTGGGGGAGAGGAGCCAATCAAATGGAAGCTCTGGGTGGATCACCATCAACAGGGTTCCACCCCAACCCCGCTCAGAGTATCCAGGAAACACCAGGGCAAGGGGACGAAGAGAGAGCCCCTCCTCTCTCCCAGCAGATCCATCACACACCTACTAGCCATNCAGATATATTGGAACTGGAAGAGGTTCAGAAAAGGGCAAAAAAATGATTAGGGGTATGGAACAGCTTCTGTATGAGGAGAGATTAAAAAGAGTGGAACTTTTCCGTTTGGAAAAGAGACGGGGGTATGAGAGAGGTCTACAAAATCATGACTGGTGTGGAGAAAGTAAATAAGGAAGTGTTATTTACTCCTTCTCATAACACAAGGATTAGGAATCACCCAGTGAAATTAATAGGCAGCAGGTTTAACACAAACAAAAGGAATTATTTCTTCACATAACACACAGTTAACCTGTGGAACTCTTTGCCAAAGCATGTTGTGAAGGCCAAGACTATAACAGCGTTCAAAAAAAGAACTAGAGAAGTGCATGGAGGACAGGTCCATCAATGGCTATTAGCCAGGATGGGCAGGGATGGTGTCCCTAACCTACGTTTTCCAGAAGCTGGGAATGGGCGACAGGAGATGAATCACTTGATGATTACCTGTTCTGTTCATTCCCTCTGGGGCACCCGGCATTGGCCACTGTTGGAAGACAGGGTACTGGGCTAGTTGGACCTTTGGTCTGACCCAGTATGGCCGTTTTTATGTACTAGGGAATCTAGTGAGTCCAGTGTAAGGGGAGGGAGTAGGAAAATCCCTGGGTGTGGAGAACACGGAGAAATTAGAAGCTGTAATTTAGGAGCAACAGACTCTAATTAGTCTAAAAAAGCAGAATGTGAAAAATAAGAATCGGGGTCATGTGACTTTGGGAATGAGGGACTCAAAAATCCAAGGAGCTTGTAGAGAAGAGAGATTGTGGCTATTACACATGGTGATGGGGGAGCAAGACTCTCCATTTTTACATGCTGGGGTGCAATCCAGATCAGTGAGGAGTTGTGTCATCTGTAATCCTGGATGAGATTCAATATTCTGCTGCTGGAGCTCCCTTGTCTGGATACTCCCAACCAGCATTCAAGGACGCACGGAGTGTCTGTGTGATACGTAAGCCTGGACCAGCAGCTCTGACTCCAGCAGCCTGCTTGTTACACCCCAAGCACATTCTGGTCCGGGTGGAGAAGGCTCAGGGTTTGAGATAAGGCCAGGGGTAGGAACCTTCTGTTCATTATGCTGCACCTAACCCTCAGTTTTACTTGAGCAAACAGGAGATATTTGACACTGTGAGATACTGCTCCTGTGCTCTGTTCCCAAAGTGTTCTGCAGCAGGGGAGGGTCTCTGGTAGTGTGTGTGTCACTGGCATATTGGGGTGATGCTGAAACAGGACAGAGTAGCGGTGGCATTGTGGGGTTGGCGTGAACCCTATCTCTATCTCTTCATTTCTCCTTCCAAGAACCGAGAGGACAGGAATCCTTACCCAGTGAGGTCACATTCTCATAGTTCTCCTGCATGATGTCTCTCTAGAGGGCTCTCTGAGTGGGGTCCAGCAGAGCCCACTCTTCCCTGCTGAAATACACAGCCACCTCCTCGATAGTCACCGGCCCCTGAAAGAGCAATAGTCCAACACTCAGTACCTGCTGCCCCACTCACAGCCCCACTATTCGTGGGGGAGAGGAGCCAATCAAATGGAAGCTCTGGGTGGATCACCATCAACAGGGTTCCACCCCAACCCCGCTCAGAGTATCCAGGAAACACCAGGGCAAGGGGACGAAGAGAGAGCCCCTCCTCTCTCCCAGCAGATCCATCACACACCTACTAGCCATCAACTGATACAGGAGATAGGGCCCCTAGCAGGGTTCAGGGAGAGCTCCCTGGTAGGAAGCCCCAAACCCTCCTCATTGTGAGGAACTGGATATGAAGGGAGGGGAATCTCCCTTAAGCCTGACTCGTGGGTGCCCCCTTCATATCTCATGGCACCTGCTGGTTAGTCGGAATCAGGCTCCCGCACTATGAGTCTGGTCAGTTTTCCAAGCTCCATGTAGGTGGGTTATTTTCTGTTCAGCAAATTAGAGCATTTCCACCACCAAACCTCATGGGTCTGTTCGTAGAATCTAGGCCACTTATTAAACAACTCCCAGCAGGTTTGCCACACCCTGTCCTCCTCCCTTTCTCCACCCTGTGCATTTCCTGCCCCGCTACAACCTCCAAACCAGACTGTGCAAACCTTCCCATCTTCGGTGTATTTGCTGTCCCTCTCCCTCCTGCAGGAACCCACCAGCAACCCCCTGATAATCCCTACATGAACTGGCTCCTCTGCAGCCACTTCTCTCCCCTGTCCCATGGGAGGCTGGGATGAACTGGAGTGAAACATGAATGCCATTCTGCAGCCTGTCTGGGTGAGAAGGGCAGTTGTGGAGGTTACCTAAAACCTGTTCTGAAATTTCACATCACGATTCCCCCTGGATCTTTCCCTGCAGACAGACATGCTAGAGTCTGCCATGCTGAGAAAATGCTTCATCTCTTTATTACAGTGTAGACCTGGCCCCGGCTGCCAGGCTAAGCCCACAGAGACATTTTTAACCTCCCTTCTCCCTCCCCTCATCCCGTAACAAAGTCTCTGAACACAAGGCTAGAAAAGAGCAGAACCGAAGGAGTCACTGTGGGGGATTCCCGCAGACACTGACCCCACAGCAGCCACAACCCAGTAGGAGGGATATGGAGTCAGGAACTGGGTTTTCCTCTGTCTGATCCTCATGTTGTCCACAGGGAAGTGACTCTACCCAGGGTGCAGTAATACATCTGTCTGGGCAGGTTAGAGATCTGGAAATCTCTCTCAAAACTCTTCTCTCCCACGGCCCCTTTCAGTCTTTCTCCTTCGATCTCCTTTTCCCTGTCCCCTCTCCCTGCACATCTGGTAGGAAAGTCCCATTCCTCGACTGTTTGTTCCCCATGGCTGGATTTGCTCCTGCAATTGCTAATGGGAGGAGAAATTACCGGGGTGGAGGGGATTTGTGTGTAGTCATTTTAATGCCAGACCCCAGCATTTCCCCTTCATTTCTTTTAGTTACCTGGAGTCTCTGGCTCAGAATTTAGTATCAACAAGGCCCAGCGCTGCCCTACAGGGCTAGTACCAGCTGGAGAAAGTCATCACCTGGGCCGGGCAGAGAAGAAGCTTTAATTAAAAGGTCACTTCCCAGCACAGAACCCTGCTGGGGGAGCAGCAGCTGCTAAGCCTGGTCTCC
>QXTE01000700.1:48356-60428 GCA_003942145.1 Platysternon megacephalum
CCCCAGAGCCCTCACCCCCAGCCGGAGCCCTCACCCCCTCCCACACCCCAACCCCCAATTTCGTGAGCATTCATGGCCCGTCATACAATTTCCATATGCAGATGTGGCCCTCGGGCTAAAAAGTTTGAACACCTCTTGACTAGGTCATAGATCATAAAATCAAGTCGGGGTCAACAGGAGTGAGAGTTTGGAGAGAGTCTTGTCCCCCCTCTCCCCATCTGCAGCAGCCACAAGCTGTCTTCCCTCCAGGCTCCTTGGATCTTCGAGCCTGTCCCTCCTGAGGTTGCGTGGCCCAGTTCTTGTTTCTTAGGCCATGGCTACACTCGAAACTCCAAAGTGTGCTGCAGGTACTCCACCTCCACGAGGGGATTAGCTTACAGCACTGGGTGAGAGCTGCAGGTGCTCCACCTCCACGAGGGGATTAGCTCCCAGCGCTGGGAGAGAGCTGCAGGTACTCCACCTCCACGAGGGGATTAGCTTACAGCACTGGGAGCACCGTTTACACTGGTGCTTTACAGCGCTGTAACTTGCTGCGCTCAGGGCGGTGTAAAGCGCCAGTGTAGCCATAGCCATAGCCTTTTCTGGAGGAATTAGAGGCTGTTGCTCCTGAATTTTAGGGTTTAATTCCCCAGCCTTCTCCACACACTGGGGGACTTTAATTCTCCCTCCCATTACACCAGAGTCACTAGATTTCCTAATTCCCCAAAATGTGCTTTTGCGATGTCACAGTTCTGGGGTAGCGAAGCCTTTGACCTGCCTCCATGGTCTGCTCAAGGAATGCCCTGTCAGGTATCAAGTCTCTAGCCAGCCCCTCTCTATGGGTAGGGACCCACGTGCCTCTCCTTTTTGACCAGGGTTTGAGGATTGCAGCTTCTCCTCCACTGTGTTCACTGGACTAATGTCCAGTTCCTGTACTTTGCTTTCTCTCCAAGGGTGTGAGCAGTGTGTGTGTATGTGATAGAGGTGGGAATTTTGGTGATACTTGTATAATGCCAATACACACCTCAGTTTCCCTCTGTGATTGGTATTGCTATGATTATAACGAGCAGGAGACATGAGGTGTTTTGTCATGTAGCTGTCATGGGGTGATATGAATGGGTCATCAAGGACTGGCTGGAACCAACCTACATCAATGGAATATCCGACAGAGACAAGGGAATAATTGTCACCTGTCTATGGGAGGATCTCCGCTTGGCTGAGTGAAGTATACATGGACTTGTTATGCTTTTGGGAGCAGGAAGAACTGGGCTCGCAGACGCAGGGAGCTCTCCCGGAGCGAAGACAAATGGACAGTCACAGTGAAAGGAAACTAAGCATTTTCTACAGCAGCATGGCTCAAGGGCATTGGCCAGTATGGACTATATTGTCTTCTTCGCTTCTCTGTCCTAATCTAAGGACTTTCCAATGCTGTGTTTCAGTTGACTAATAAACCCTGCTATGTTTTAAAAGTCTGCCCAGTGTCACAGCAAAAACTTGCTCTGTGCATTGAATGAGGAACAGTCTCTGAACAGGAGAAAAGTGAGGGGAAAGTGATCAGGAACAGTCAGCATGGATTCACCAAGGGCAAGTCATGCCTGAGTAACCTAATTGCCTTCTATGATAAGATAACCGGCTCTGTGGATGAGGGGAAAGCAGTGGATGTGCTATTTCTGGACTTTAGCAAAGCTTTTGATACAGTCTCCCACAGTATTCTTGCCAGCAAGTTAAAGAAGTATGGGCTGGATGAATGGACGGTAAGGTGGATAGAAAACTGGCTAGATGGTCGGGCTCAACGGGTAGTGATCAATGGTTCCTTGTCTAGTTGGCAGCCGGTATCAAGTGGAGTGCCCCAAGGGTCGGTGCTGGGGCCGGTTTTATTCAATATCTTCATTAACGATCTGGAAGATGGTGTGGACTGCACCCTTAGCAAGTTTGCAGATGACACTAAACTGGGAGGAGTGGTTGATACGCTGGAGGGTAGGGATAGGATACAGAGGGACCTAGACAAATTAGAGGATTGGGCCAAAAGAAATATGATGAGGTTCAACAAGGACAAGTGCAGAGTCCTGCATTTAGGACGAAAGAATCCCATGCACTGCTATAGACTAGGGACCGAATGGCTGGGCAGCAGTTCTGCAGAAAAGGACCTAGGGGTTACGGTGGACGAAAAGCTGAATATGAGTCAACAGTGTGCCCTTGTTGCCAAGAAGGCTAATGGCATTTTGGGTTGTATAAGTAGGGGCATTTCCAGCAGATCGAGGGATGTGATCATTCCCCTCTACTCAGCACTGGTGAGGCCTCATTTGGAGTACTGTGTCCAGTTTTGGGCCCCACACTACAAGAAGGATGTGGATAAATTGGAGAGAGTCCAGCGGAGGGCAACAAAAATGATTAGGGGGCTGGAGCACATGACTTACGAGGAGAGGCTGAGGGAACTGGGATTGTTTAGTCTGCAGAAGAGAAGAATGAGGGGCGATTTGATAGCTGCTTTCAACTACCTGAAAGGGGGTTCCAAAGAGGATGGATCTAGACTGTTCTCAGTGATAGAAGATGACAGAACAAGGAGTAATGGTCTCAAGTTGCAGAGGGGGAGGTTTAGGTTGGACATTAGGAAAAACTTTTTCACTAGTAGGGTGGTGAAGAACTGGAATGGGTTACCTAGGGAGGTAGTGGAATCTCCTTCCTTAGAGGTTTTTAAGGTCAGGCTTGACAAAGCCCTGGCTGGGCTGATTTAGTTGGGTTTGGTCCTGCTTTGAGCAGGGGGTTGGACTAGATACCTCCTGAGGTCCCTTCCAACCCTGATATTCTATGATTGTATGATTCTATGAGGAGTGTCGTTCAGCTGGACCTGCTGGGCAGAGCTCGCAGTTTGAAATAGGAGTGTTGAAGCCAGAGGCTCAGTCTCAGGTGTTGAAGCTACATGGCCTGTCCTTGTGGAAGAGTGGGACTTCTTCGGGTCTAGTGCACTCAAGGGGCACCTCCCAAGGACTGTTTAAAAGCCAGGGCATTGTACAGATCCTGTGGATCCATGACAGTGCCAGTGCGCCTTATGGGGAAAAGATATAAAACAAGAAAAGGATCTAAATGTGTATTTACCATGGCCCCCTCATCAGTCCTCAGGGAATCCCTGATCCGTTCCAAAGTGTATTAAAACCTTCCTTAAAGGCTTACCTCTTGGTTATCAGGTCATGTCAGTTTTGTTAGCGGGCTTTCCCTTCACCCTCCCACTTCCTTGGTTCTTGTCACGCAGACAGCAAGCAGCAAATGACCAGAAGTCTGAAGTGCAGATAATGCGATGTTTGTTGGGGTTAATTTCCAAGCAAGCATATTCCGAAACCCTTCACACCAGTCCGGTTTATGTCTATATGCCGATAGAGTCTGTTCCCAGTGTTCCCTTCCCAGCTCTGATGCTGCAGAGTGTTCACCCTGTGTCCCCCTTCTCAGCTCTGACGCCACAGAGCCTTGCCTGTGTCCCTGTTCCCGTTCCCCCCCCTTAACAAACTTGATTCCAATTTCCCTTCCCCCTCCAGTTTATATAGTAATATTCTCAGCTATATCTTAACCAATCATTTTACTGAAATTTAAGTAACCAATCTTAACATATTGTAACATAATTCTCCAACTAATTATATCCCACTACCCTAATTAACTTACACCTAGCAAAATTAATTATACAGCAGACAGAAACAATTAGAGAATCAGACAGATTAACAATAAAAAAGTGGGGGCCATAAAGATAAAGCAATACCGAAATGAGGGTTTCACAACCACAACCATTGAGAAGTGATTTCTTGCCAGACAGGATGCTATCAAACTAAGTTTTCTTTAACCATCTTAAGATCTGTTTCTTTATCTAGTGGTGATGGGCACTATCAGGACAGGATCGTCTTCCTAACAACCCAATAGCACCTTATTTCAGTGTGACTGGTTTGGGATGTGAGGATGTGACCGGTCGCTTCCCAGCTTATGGCTGCCCCTGCTGCTTAGCCAAAGGCCTCAGCCTAAAAACAAGACCTCAGACTATCCTAGTGAGAGAAGGCCCAGACACAGGCGGACTGTGATTTTGATTCTTTGTTTTTATACCCCCGTAACTAGTTAAGTGATGAAAATACACCTACGTTTTTAAAGTATAGGCTTTACAGGCAGGCCTGAATGTCTCTATTCTAACAGTGGGTTCTACCCCTTCCCCCATTCTGTGTCTGTCTTGTCTGTTTAGATTGTAAATTCTTCAGGGCATGGGCCATCTACTATTCTCTGTTTGTACTTTGCCTAGCACAATGGGGACCCACTGTTAGTTGGTCCTTAGGCACTAAGGTAATGAATATGATTTACAATAATAACAACTCTCCTGCCACTTTGAGCCAAGGAAGCTGGCCTTGGGATGTTACTGCTTAAAACGAGCTGGGGGTAAAACCATGGAATATTCTTTGTGACAAATATCCCACAAATTCCACTGATGTCCCTTGTTTTCTTTGCATCAACAGGATTTCCAGTTTCCAAACCGGATGTGATCTCGCAGCTGGAACGAGGGGAAGAGCCATGGATCCCGGACCTCCAGGGCTCTGAGAAAGAAGTGCTCCCGAGAGCTGCCTGCGCAGGTGAGGAATTGGTTAAACCAACTCAAAAACTGTCCGTGAATACAGGAAACATTTGGGATGCCCTACAAAGACCTTGTGAGCTCTCCAAGTTCAGGATTGTTCCCTGCAGATGTGGAATCATTAGGCAGCTGTCACTCATGGCTCCCCACCTATACTCTGACAACTGGCAGCAGGTCCCTTCCCAATGTAGCTTTCTCCAGAGTAGTTCTGGTGAGATGCAGCCCAAAACTGATCCCTTCCTCTCTCCTCTGGGGAAAGGTTTGGGGAAAATCAGCTCCTGATAGATTTGATCTCTGCCGCACATATTTTGGTTTGTTCATCCCTTTTTCCATTCCTTTCTCTGAGATTTCCTTTCTCTTTGGTGCAGGGAGTGACCTATGTCTGGATCCTCTCTGTCTCCCATCAGGTGATGGGATGGTGAGTAAGAATGAGGAGGAGAAACCCCAGCAGGAAGATGCTGAGCAAGTAGAACCACATGGGACGTTATCAGGAAGATCCAAAGGGAATGTTTCCAGGAGTTGTGCACTCCCAGAAAAAGCAAAAGCCTGTGAGACTCAGCAGAGGCCAGATGAAAATTTCAGTAGCCACTCAGACCTTATAACACGTGAGAGAATCAACTTGGAAGAGACACACTACACATGCCATGAGTGTGGTAAAAGCTTCAATGGGAGCTCAGACCTTCTCACACATTGGAGAACCCACACTGGAGAGAAACCCTACACATGCGCCGAGTGCGGGAAAAGCTTCAATCGAAGCTCTGCCCTTATCACACATCAGAGAATCCACACAGGTGAGAAACCTTATGGATGCTCTCAGTGTGGTAAACGCTTCAAACAGAACTCACACCTTACCACACATCAGACAGTCCACATGGGTGAGAAACCTTATGGATGCTGTGAGTGTGGGAAACACTTCATTGATAGTTCAACCCTCATCTCACATCAGCGAATCCACACAAGAGAGAGGCCCTACACATGCTTTGAGTGTGGGAAAAGCTTTAATCAGCCATCACACCTTATCACACATCTTAGAATCCACACAGGAGAGAGAGCCTACACGTGCTCTGAGTGCGGGAAAAGCTTCAATCGAAGCTCTGCCCTTATCACACATTGGAGAATCCACACGGGTGAGAAACCTTATGGATGCGCTGAGTGTGGGAAACGCTTCAATCGGAGCTCACACCTTATCACACATCAGACAATCCACACAGGTGAGAAACCTTATGGATGCTCTGAGTGTGGGAAACGCTTCACTCGGAGCTCACACCTTATCACACATAGGAGAATCCACACAGGTGAGAAACCTTATGGATGCTCTGAGTGCGGGAAACGCTTCACTGATCGTTCAGCCCTCAACTCACATCAGCGAATCCACACAGGAGAGACGCCCTACACATGCTCTGAGTGTGAAAAAAGCTTTAGTCGGCACTCACACCTTATCAGACATCGTAGAATCCACACAGGAGAGAAACCCTTGCTCTGAGTGCGGGAAACACTTCAATCGGAGCTCAAACCTTATTAGACATCAGAAAATCCACATGAGAGAGAACTGTAATAAATGCCTTGACTAGGGCTGGCCAAATTTGCTAATTCCCACATAGTGATCTTTACACCATCTTCACTGTGGTCTCTCAGCTCCCCCAGATGAGTTGTGTGCTTCTCCCTTTTGCAGCTCACCCTTCTTTGGGGTCAGTCCTGTGATCTTTTCTATTACCTCTTTTCCTTTGAGTTGTAGGACTGTGTGTCATAGAATCATAGAATATTAGGGTTGGAAGACACCTCAGGAGGTCATCTAGTCCAATCCCCTGCTCAAAGCAGGACAAACACTAACTAAATCATCCCAGCCAAGGCTTTGTCAAGCCGGGCCTTAAAAACCTCTAAGGATGGAGATTCCACCACCTCCCTAGGTAACCCATTCCAGTGCTTCACCAATCTCCTAGTGAAATAGTTTTTCNGGCGAGGGCAGCGCATGGAGCCCTCTGCCCTCCCCCCCCCGCCCCCTGCACGCCCTGGGGATGGCAATCCCATGGCCCAGATTGAAAGCCCTAATGGGTCTGGCCCACAGTTTGCCTTCCCCTGATCTATACACACCCCTGAGACACTGTCAACTCACTCCCCATCCCAAGTAAATCCCCTTCTCCTTTCATATAGATACCAGGGATACTCCCTCATGCTGTGTCCCTGAGGTCTCAGGCAAACTCTCAGCTCCTGAAGCCTCTGCCACTCACCTAGCACCCCATGGGTCAGTCCTAACCCTGGTTGTTGGAGATGAGACAGTGCAGGAGCCTTCCCTAGGGCCACAGGCCTGCGGCTTTGGGAGATGGAGATTGTCTGAGACATTCAAGTGTTGGAAACCATGTGGCCACCCTTTAAATCAGGGGCCTGTTTCAGCCCTGAAACTGAGCTGCCGAGATCCCCCACAGAGCAGGGTGCCCCAGATTACAGCCTGCAAAGAGGCATGTGAAACTAACTCCTGTTCTCCCTGCATCACAACTGTGAAAAAAGCTTTAGTCGGCACTCACACCTTATCAGACATCGTAGAATCCACACAGGAGAGAAACCCTTGCTCTGAGTGCGGGAAACACTTCAATCAGAGCTCAAACCTTATTAGACATCAGAAAATCCACATGAGAGAGAACTGTAATAAATGCCTTGACTAGGGCTGGCCAAATTTGCTAATTCCCACATAGTGATCTTTACACCATCTTCACCGTGGTCTCTCAGCTCCCCCAGATGAGTTGTGTGCTTCTCCCTTTTGCAGCTCACCCTTCTTTGGGGTCAGTCCTGTGATCTTTTCTATTACCTCTTTTCCTTTGAGTTGTAGGACTGTGTGTCATAGAATCATAGAATATTAGGGTTGGAAGACACCTCAGGAGGTCATCTAGTCCCATCCCCTGCTCAAAGCAGGACAAACACTAACTAAATCATCCCAGCCAAGCCTTTGTCAAGCCGGGCCTTAAAAACCTCTAAGGATGGAGATTCCACCACCTCCCTAGGTAACCCATTCCAGTGCTTCACCAATCTCCTAGTGAAATAGTTTTTCCTAATATCCAACCTAGACCTCCCCCACTGCAACCTGAGATCATTGCCTCTTGTTCAGTCATCTGCCACCACCGAGAACAGCCTATCTCCATCCTCTTTGGAACCCCCCTTCAGGTAGTTGAAGGCTGCTATCAAATCCCCCCTCCCTCTTCTCTTCTGCAGACTAAATAACCCCAGTTCCCTCAGCCGCTCCTCATAAGTCATGTGCCCCAACCCCCTTATCATTTTTGTTGCCCTCCGCTGGACTCTCTCCAATTTGTCCACATCCCTTTTGTAGTGGGGGGGACCAAAACTGAATGCAATACTCCAAGTGTGGCCTCACTTTCCTCGATCTGCTGGCAATGCTCCTACTACTACAGCCCAATATGCCGTTGGCCATCTTGGCAACGGGGGCACACTGCTGACTCTCATCCAGCTTCTCGTCCACTGTAATCCCAAGGTCCTTTTCTGCAGAACTGCTGCTTAGCCAGTCTGTCCCCAGCCTGTAGTGGTGCATGGGACTCTTCCTTCCTAAGTGCAGGACTCTGCACTTGTCCTTGTTGAACCTTTTGGCCCAATCCTCTAATTTGTCTAGGTCACTCGACCCTATCCCTACCCTGCAGCATATATACCTCTCCCCCCGTCTTAGTGTCATCTGCGAATTTACTTAGGGTGCAATTAATCCCACCATCCAGATCATTAATAAACATGTTGAACAAAAACAGCCCCCAGAACCGACCGCTGGGGCACTCCGCTTGATACCAGCTGCCAACTAAACATCGAGCCGTTGATCACTACCTGTTGAGCCCGACAATCTAGCCAGCTTTCTATCCACCTTATAGTCCATTCATCCAGCCCATACTTCTTTAACTTGCTCGCAAGAATACTGTGGGAGACCGTATCAAAAGCTTTGCTAAAGTCAAGGAATAACACATCCACTGCTTTCCCCTCATCCACAGAGCCTGTTATCTCATCAGAGAAGGCCCTCCAGCCTGGAACGTTCATCAGCTCAGGTGGGGGAGAGAGGTTCGATTCCCAACAAGCTACACTGAGGCAAAAACTCCCTGTGCCTGACATCCACTAAGACTGTACATGGCGTTGGCTGCTTAAGTTAGTGATCTTGGTGTAAAAAGACAATTATAGTTGTAGTGCAGATGCAGCCCTGTTGCAGTGGTTGGCATTAGCTTTCCTCTTGACTTGACCTAAACTCCATCACTTTTCCTAGTCTAAACAAACCGTGAGCATCACGGTTCTACTGTTCCACCATTTCAAGCCAATTGTTAGTCATGAAGTTCTACCTTCGGGAACAAATTGTCTCATTCCCAGTTGCTCTGATGTTGCTTCAGGTTGTGCTGAAGAGCAGATATTTTTACTACCATTTTCCTCACTTAAAATATATTGAACTATAACAAAGAGCAGGAACAGGGCAGGGATAGGGAAAAATGTCATTTCACCCTCTGTAACAACAGAAGAAGATAGGGTTAGTCAGAGGGATTCCCTTATTCCCCATCACCGTCCCAATCCCCCTGTTGTTCAGTTGGTTAGGTCAATATTTTTTCTAAATGTCTGGAAACAGGATTCCCTAGTAAATGACTTGGAACTAAGCGAAATACCCATGCATTGGGCTCCCAAAGCAACTGGCCCAGGCCCTGCAGACAGTCACTCCTGAAGATATCTCCTTCCTAATCAGGTGAATGTTGCCTATTATTTGGGAAACGCAATCCCTAGCTAGGTAGAGATGAGAAAAATGGAAGTGACATTTCTGTTCAACTCAGCCCTGGGAGATGCTGCAAATGTGTAGAAAATGAAATCCGTGTTGAATGTGATATAGCTGCAGAAAGAGACCTATTTTTAATAGATACCTGACATTTGGTGTCTTACAGGGATTCTAAGACGCATCTGAATTTAGTCCCTAATTTAAATCTGTGCCACCAGATTAAAGAAATAGTGAGGAGTTATACCTCACTATCGCTACTGATATGTTGTGTGGTTGGTGACCAATTCTACGCCAGAGAAGTGTAAAATTACTCCAAATCAGGTCAAAGATTTGACAAGAACTCAGGTAGAAATTGCAGGTACTAGTGGTTGGTTTTCACCCCAGAGATGGAAGCTATGGTGACCTGTGGCCCAGGTAAACTATTTTTAGAACGCTGCTCCCTAGTTAAGTGGCATTGGTCACACTCCTAAAGGATGCCACGATTAAATTGGGCACAACTGTCTTTTACCATTTGGATTGAAAGTTTCATGAAGCACAGAGAGAAACAGCTGATTCCTTCAGAGCCATTCCATGCCAATGGGTCCCAATCTGGCTGCCTTGTTGGACAAGAAGCACTCCGTGCTGGGCAAATGGTGGTAGCCAATGGGGGAATGTATCAAATTCCAAGTTCAGACTGCAGGATACATGAATGCTGAGTCCAGAGTCTGTGGTTTGGTCTCTTAAGGCAGGTCTACGCTACCCGCAGGATCAGCGGGTAGCAATCGATCTATCGGGGGTCGATTTATCGCATCTAGCCTAGACGTGATAAATCAATTCCTGAGCTCTCTCCCGTCGACTCTGGTACTCCAGCACCGCGAGAGGCGCAAGTGGAGTCAACAGGGGAGCGGCAGCAGTCGACTCAGCGCCATGAAGATGCGGTGGTAAGTCGACCTAAATACATTGACTTCAGCTATGCTCTTCCCGTAGCTGAAGTTACGTATCTTAGATCGATCTACCCTCCTAGTGTAGACCTGACCTTAGTTTTGCTCTTGTCTAATGCATTTGTATCACTTCTCCACCTCCTGCTTCTTTGAAAGATTAGAAAGTGTGAAAATAGAGCACAGGTGGTTCTACTTGCTCAGCATCTTCCTGCTGGGGTTTCTCCTCCTCATTCTCACTCGCCGTCCCATCACCTGATGGGAGACACAGAGAATGAGACATAGGTCACTCTCTGCGCCTGAGAGAAAGGAAATCTATGCCATTACCTGGTTCCTAAACTGCAGCTACAGTTCCTACTCCAGGTGAATCCAAAGACCGAGAGGTGCAGAGATCCAACCCCTTATTATCTTAGAAATGTTTTGTTCCTTTTTCTATTTTTTGTCTGTTTCTTTTTATGAAGTTGGAGACCTGCCAGCCTTTCTATTAGATTGCGGTGTAACAGTGTGGCTCAGTGAGGGTGAGGGTGTGAACACCTCTGAAATCTACAACGGGAAGATGTTAGGAAGAATAGATCTCCAAATCTTAATAGCCTTAAAACTCTGCCCTATGAAATGACTGAATGCATGCTCCTCACCTATGGAAGCATTGCAAGGAGTTGAGCTGTCAGATACATATTGTTCAGCGAGAGCTGTTTGAACTTCTTTTATTAATGTCTCTCTAAGGTTTGTATGTGTTCTGGGGCAAGAGGGCAAGGAGACGTATTAGCTACACAATAGTGAAATCTAAGGAGAAAACTGTAATTAGCTTTGAGGTTGTAGGCTAAATGTAAGCAATCATTTGGTCTCGGTATTGAAATATTCAGCTGGCTAAATCTGGGTTGCACTGCCTGGGTAAAAAGCTCTGATTGGGGTTTTGGCATCACTAACTATGCACCTGCCTTCTTGGGTTGCTCTTTTAGGATTTATAAGGGTTGATTTTTCTGCTGTATTCTGATGGTTTGACTAAATTGACAACTTGATTCCAACGCAGTATCCTTGTTAACTCATTGATTTACTGATTTGACCTAAACTTTATCACTGTATTGTTTAACCCTTAGCTGAGTGGTGTCTATAGTCATTTAGCCTTAGTGATGTGTGCTCTTGGATTTATTTGTTCATGTTAATAAAACATGTAACTGGGATATTGAGTCATTTCTTTTAATAAGCAACAGGATCTGGAACTTTTATTTGTATATTTCCCTTTAATTCAATCTCCATTTTCTTCATTTCATTACTGCTGAATTGGAATTAATTTGCAAACTGGACACCATTAAATTAGGTTTGAATAAAGACTGGGAGTGGATGGGCCATTACACAAAGTAAAACTATTTCCCCATGCTTATTTCCCCCCCCCCCGAGTTCCTTACATCTCCTTGTCAATTGCTGGAAATGGGCCATTTTCATTACCACTACAAACAGTTCCTTTTCTATAGCTCACCTTAACTGATCACTCTCCTTATAGTGTGTATGGTAGCACCCATTGTTTCATGTTCTCTGTGTGTGTATATATATATCTATCTTCCTACTGTGTTTTCCGCTACATGCATCCGATGAAGTGGGTTCTAGCCCACGAAAGCTTATGCTCAAATAAATGTGTTAGTCTCCAAGGTGCCACAAGTACTCCTGTTCTTTTTGCAGATACAGACTAACACGGCTGCTACTCTGAAATCTATAAGGTACGAGACACTGCTGGTGCTGCTGCCTCCAGTGTGCGCTGGGAGCCGGGGCTGAGCTCCAGGCTGTTGCTGCGGCTCCAGCAGTGTCCACATGTCCAGCAGTGGCTTCGGGGGGGGGGGGGGGGG
>QXTE01000700.1:60788-70883 GCA_003942145.1 Platysternon megacephalum
GGCGAGGGCAGCGCATGGAGCCCTCTGCCCTCCCCCCCCCGCCCCCTGCACGCCCTGGGGATGGCAATCCCATGGCCCAGATTGAAAGCCCTAATGGGTCTGGCCCACAGTTTGCCTTCCCCTGATCTATACACACCCCTGAGACACTGTCAACTCACTCCCCATCCCAAGTAAATCCCCTTCTCCTTTCATATAGATACCAGGGATACTCCCTCATGCTGTGTCCCTGAGGTCTCAGGCAAACTCTCAGCTCCTGAAGCCTCTGCCACTCACCTAGCACCCCATGGGTCAGTCCTAACCCTGGTTGTTGGAGATGAGACAGTGCAGGAGCCTTCCCTAGGGCCACAGGCCTGCGGCTTTGGGAGATGGAGATTGTCTGAGACATCCAAGTGTTGGAAACCATGTGGCCACCCTTTAAATCAGGGGCCTGTTTCAGCCCTGAAACTGAGCTGCCGAGATCCCCCACAGAGCAGGGTGCCCCAGATTACAGCCTGCAAAGAGGCATGTGAAACTAACTCCTGTTCTCCCTGCATCACAACTGGGGGTGGAATCACCCCTCCATTGCCATAGGTGGGCCTCATGCACCGTGCAGCCAGTCATGGAATGAGCACTTCTACCAGCAGCCCTGTGCCAGGCACAACAGCCCCCAAAGGGCCAGGCTGGGCTATTTACACCATCACTGCAGATGTGCAGCATGTCCGATTGCAGCTGGGAAGCCAGGCTTTGCTACCGGGGCAGTCAGGGCCTGGCTTCATTCTCTATTCAGCCCATGCTGCTATTTATACCAACAAACGCTGCATTTGTGGAGAAGTGAAATCAATCCCAAAGCTCCCTTTCATCAGCCCTGGAAATTAATTAAACTTATGTTTGGCCGCAGAGAATTAAACAAATGTGTCTGTTAACAGAGGGGAGTCGAGTTCAATCCCTTGTCACCATCAATGTGCAAACCAGGAACCTGTTGCTTTGCGTTCCTGATGTTCCGGCTGCATCGTGTGGCCATTCGGTGTCAGTCCTGTTAACTAAACAATGTTTTTTTCATAGAAACCATATTTTCCTCATAGACACACATGAGCAGATTGATCTACAAAGGGAAGGTGATTCTGAGGCAGTTCTGGAGGGAGAAGGGAACATTTGCAGCATTACTAAATTATTATATTACAGAGCGTTAATGTTAGTGAATGGTATGTCTAACCCTGCAATGAGTTAGATGCAGAAACAACCAGCTCTATGGGTGGTAAATTTACAGCGGTTCTGCTGCTGATCATGAAATAGAAGCACAAACAGCTGCTATTTCAATGCCTCTGGAAGTTACAGAAAACAATGATCTGTGTTAAAGGGAAGTTGCCATTTGTCAGAGCCCCAATTTCTATTGTGTGGCTACAGGAAGGTTTGAATGTGTAACAGGTAGTTTGGTAAAGCTTAGCTATTTTATGTGTGTAACAGGCTCCTGCCCACCTCCAGCAGAGGTTTCAGTCACATATTGTGGCAGCTTAGCAAATGTCCCACAAACTAGTCCATTCCTCCCCGTATTCAATCTCTGACCGGAATGTTCGAATGAGGCAGAGTACTGGGAAAGTATCACAATAGGACTAAATTAAAAGCTGGGATTAATCAAAGCTGGGATGCAGACACAGCCTGTTCTATAGCTGGTGAGGTCACAGGGACACACTCCCGCTAGTGCTGGTTCTGAAATAACAGCAGAAGCAGCTCGAAGAGAATGAGCTGATGTGGGAGGTATGGGCAGCTGCCCTGTCAGTGCATCACTCACCTGGGAGGTGTTACACAAAACACAGCACTTCCCCTCTGGAAGAGACACACTTCCCCTCACTGCCACCACTTCATTATACTATCCATGGGGCTGTTTGTCCTGCAGGACGTTGATCTCTCTGGGTGGTCCATGGTGATCATAAAAGAGCCATTAGGGGAGCAGGAGTCATCCCCATGGAAATCTCTTCACTTCTTTCTCAGTGCCACCTTCTTAGCCCTGGCTTTGGGTGATTTGAAGTTGGCTCTCCGGTCTTAATTGTACGTGGAATCTTGACCACCTTCTGGGGCTTGGCAGCTTAGAACTTTTGGGGGCTTTTCTCTGCCTTTTTGGTTCAACACTGCAGTCACCACGTTCTGATGATTAATCCTAGACATGGCCATGGTGGCCTTCCTGGGGATCTTGTCAGCTTTAGCCAGCTTCTTGGTGGCTATATTCCTGCTCAGAGCCACTGTCTTCTTCTCATGCCTTGTCCTGGGGGCCCAGCTGCTGGTGAATGTGAAGGAACCACGGTGCTGGTGACTTTAGCCTGCTCCAAGTTGCCTTTGCTCATCAGACTCCTGAACCCNTGGGGGCCCAGCTGCTGGTGAATGTGAAGGAACCACGGTGCTGGTGACTTTAGCCTGCACCAAGTTGCCTTTGCTCATCAGACTCCTGAACCCGAACTGGATGTGGTTCTTGTTCTACTGCACAGCGTAGCCCATGGTGAACAGGGATCTGAAAATGTGCATTCATATGATACCTTTGTTTAATTGATGCAAACATAAACTAGTCACAGAAGACTGGAATGATTTCAGCTGATGGACAGGTTTGCTACGTTTTTATGCATTTGCATAGTGAAACATTGATTTTACATTCATTTCAAGAATCCTCATAGAGTGGAATTCGTGAGCATAATGGAGAATATAAACTTAAATGTTTTCCTTAAAAAAAAAAAGAAAGGTTATTAGAGGGCACTTGGAATTGAACCAAGGACCACTTGATCTGCAGTCAAACACTCTACCACTGAACTATACCCCCATGGCGATAGTGGGTTGAAGTTGTGATCTCCAGGACTTTGAAGGACAGACCCTGCTTCAGTGAGCTCCTTTTCTATTCTCAGACCACAGGTGGTTTTAAAAATGGGGTTCAATTAAACTTCATAACTGTGGTAAACACCACAACTTGCACACCCACTGACATAGCTACCACCTCCTGGGGAAGTGGATTAACTACACTGACAGGAAAACGCTCTCCCATCAGCATAGAGCAGTGGTTTTCAAACTGTGGGTCAGGACCCCAAAGTGGGTCATGACCCTGTTTTAATGGGATCGCCAGGGCTGGCATTAGACTTCTTGGGGCCTGGGGCTGAAGCCAAAAGTCTGAGCCCCACCACCCAGGGATGAAGCCCTCGGGCTTCAGCTTTTGCTCCCTCCCCACCCAATGTGGAGGAGCTTGGTGTTTGGTCCCCCTTCCCGGGGTTATGTAGTAAGTTTTTTTGGCAGAAGGGGGTTGCAGTGAAATGAAGTTTGAGAAACCCTGACATCGAGCATCTCCATTACTGAGCTGCAGCAGCGTAGACTCAACGTTTGAAATGTAGACGTGTCCTTAGCCTATGAGTAAGACTAGTCTTGGCTCCCTGTGGCACCATGAGTGCTCAGGCACTGAAAGTACGGCCATGGAGACACCACACACCAGCCTTCCCTAGTTGGCAAGAACCAAACCTCCACAGAAAGACCCCCGTGGTTTCCTAGGCTCGATCCCTAAGCACTCAGCCATAACCACTTAACACAAGGGCTTTTCTACACTATGGTTCTGTTCTCACTGAAGGGTCATTTCCAATTGTTTGCTCAGACCAGCTTACCCAGCACGCTCACTGCTGTGCAGCTCTGTACGTGTGGCCATGGCTGAACTGCAAGAATTCCTGCCCATTTCCCTACTGGCTGGAGCATGATGAGAGTGTGTTTCTGGTTAATAAAACGAGGCATTAATGATGTTGCTGTACATTGTTCATTCCCTGCCTTGACAATCAGACAGTCCCTTTTCCTGTCATATCACCAGCACATCAGTNTTTTACATTCATTTCAAGAATCCTCATAGAGTGGAATTCGTGAGCATAATGGAGAATATAAACTTAAATGTTTTCCTTAAAAAAAAAAAGAAAGGTTATTAGAGGGCACTTGGAATTGAACCAAGGACCACTTGATCTGCAGTCAAACACTCTACCACTGAACTATACCCCCATGGCGATAGTGGGTTGAAGTTGTGATCTCCAGGACTTTGAAGGACAGACCCTGCTTCAGTGAGCTCCTTTTCTATTCTCAGACCACAGGTGGTTTTAAAAATGGGGTTCAATTAAACTTCATAACTGTGGTAAACACCACAACTTGCACACCCACTGACATAGCTACCACCTCCTGGGGAAGTGGATTAACTACACTGACAGGAAAACGCTCTCCCATCAGCATAGAGCAGTGGTTTTCAAACTGTGGGTCAGGACCCCAAAGTGGGTCATGACCCTGTTTTAATGGGATCGCCAGGGCTGGCATTAGACTTCTTGGGGCCTGGGGCTGAAGCCAAAAGTCTGAGCCCCACCACCCAGGGATGAAGCCCTCGGGCTTCAGCTTTTGCTCCCTCCCCACCCAATGTGGAGGAGCTTGGTGTTTGGTCCCCCTTCCCGGGGTTATGTAGTAAGTTTTTTTGGCAGAAGGGGGTTGCAGTGAAATGAAGTTTGAGAAACCCTGACATCGAGCATCTCCATTACTGAGCTGCAGCAGCGTAGACTCAACGTTTGAAATGTAGACGTGTCCTTAGCCTATGAGTAAGACTAGTCTTGGCTCCCTGTGGCACCATGAGTGCTCAGGCACTGAAAGTACGGCCATGGAGACACCACACACCAGCCTTCCCTAGTTGGCAAGAACCAAACCTCCACAGAAAGACCCCCGTGGTTTCCTAGGCTCGATCCCTAAGCACTCAGCCATAACCACTTAACACAAGGGCTTTTCTACACTATGGTTCTGTTCTCACTGAAGGGTCATTTCCAATTGTTTGCTCAGACCAGCTTACCCAGCACCTCACTGCTGTGCAGCTCTGTACGTGTGGCCATGGCTGAACTGCAAGAATTCCTGCCCATTTCCCTACTGGCTGGAGCATGATGAGAGTGTGTTTCTGGTTAATAAAACGAGGCATTAATGATGTTGCTGTACATTGTTCATTCCCTGCCTTGACAATCAGACAGTCCCTTTTCCTGTCATATCACCAGCAGATCAGTGATTCCAATAGCAGGGGCAGGTTTTCTCTGGGACACTGAGATTTTTCAGGGAGTTGGTGGCTCCTTTCTTTCCTCACCCTGAAGTAAACTCAACTTTTTATTCCATCCTTGATATCTGCTGGGAGAGCAATACAGCGGTGCACAGACAATCCAGGAAGTTTTTGGAAAGTGTAGGAGACAATTTCCTGGTGCAAGTGCTGGAGGAACCAACTAGGGGCAGAGCTCTTCTAGACCTGCTGCTAACAAACCGGGAAGAATTAGTAGGGGAAGCAAAAGTGGATGGGAACCTGGGAGGCAGTGACCATGAGATGGTCGAGTTCAGGATCCTGACACAAGGAAGAAAGGAGAGCAGCAGAATACGGACCCTGGACTTCAGAAAAGCAGACTTTGACTCCCTCAGGGAACTGATGGGCAGGATCCCCTGGGAGAATAACATGAGGGGGAAAGGAGTCCAGGAGAGCTGGCTGTATTTTAAAGAATCCTTATTGAGGTTGCAGGAAAAAACCATCCCGATGTGTAGAAAGAATAGTAAATATGGCAGGCGACCAGCTTGGCTAAACAGTGAAATCCTTGCTGATCTTAAACGCAAAAAAGAAGCTTACAAGAAGTGGAAGATTGGACAAATGACCAGGGAGGAGTATAAAAATATTGCTCAGGCATGCAGGAGTGAAATCAGGAAGGCCAAATCACACTTGGAGTTGCAGCTAGCAAGAGATGTTAAGAGTAACAAGAAGGGTTTCTTCAGGTATGTTAGCAACAAGAAGAAAGTCAAGGAAAGTGTGGGCCCCTTACTGAATGAGGGAGGCAACCTAGTGACCGAGGATGTGGAAAAAGCTAATGTACTCAATGCTTTTTTTGCCTCTGTCTTCACGAACAAGGTCAGCTCCCAGACTGCTGCACTGGGCAGCACAGTATGGGGAGAAGGTGACCAGCCCTCTGTGGAGAAAGAAGTGGTTCGGGACTATTTAGAAAAACTGGACGAGCACAAGTCCATGGGGCCGGATGCGCTGCATCCGAGGGTGCTAAAGGAGTTGGCGGATGTGATTGCAGAGCCATTGGCCATTATCTTTGAAAACTCATGGCGATCGGGGGAGGTCCCGGATGACTGGAAAAAGGCTAATGTAGTGCCCATCTTTAAAAAAGGGAAGAAGGAGGATCCGGGGAACTACAGGCCAGTCAGCCTCACCTCAGTCCCTGGAAAAATCATGGAGCAGGTCCTCAAGGAATCAATTCTGAAGCACTTAGAGGAGAGGAAAGTGATCAGGAACAGTCAGCATGGATTCACCAAGGGCAAGTCATGCCTGACTAACCTAATTGCCTTCTATGAGGAGATAACTGGGTCTGTGGATGAGGGGAAAGCAGTGGATGTGTTATTCCTTGACTTTAGCAAAGCTTTTGATACGGTCTCCCACAGTATTCTTGCCGGCAAGTTAAAGAAGTATGGGCTGGATGAATGGACTATAAGGTGGATAGAAAGCTGGCTAGATCGTCGGGCTCAACGGGTAGTGATCAACGGCTCCATGTCTAGTTGGCAGCCGGTTTCAAGTGGAGTGCCCCAAGGGTCGGTCCTGGGGCCGGTTTTGTTCAATATCTTCATTAATGATCTGGAGGATGGCGTGGACTGCACTCTCAGCAAATTTGCAGATGACACTAAACTGGGAGGAGTGGTAGATACGCTGGAGGGTAGGGATAGGATACAGAGGGACCTAGACAAATTAGAGGATTGGGCCAAAAGAAACCTGATGAGGTTCAACAAGGACAAGTGCAGAGTCCTGCACTTAGGACGGAAGAATCCCATGCACTGTTACAGACTAGGGACCGAGTGGCTAGGCAGCAGTTCTGCAGAAAAGGACCTAGGGGTTACGGTGGACGAGAAGCTGGATATGAGTCAACAGTGTGCCCTTGTTGCCAAGAAGGCTAACGGCATTTTGGGCTGTATAAGTAGGGGCATTGCCAGCAGATCGAGGGACGTGATCGTTCCCCTCTATTCGACATTGGTGAGGCCTCACCTGGAGTACTGTGTCCAGTTTTGGGCCCCAAACTTCAAGAAGGATGTGGAAAAATTGGAAAGAGTCCAGCGGAGGGCAACAAAAATGATTAGGGGGCTGGAGCACATGAGTTATGAGGAGAGGCTGAGGGAACTGGGATTGTTTAGTCCTGAAAATTTTCTGCTGAAAAACCAATACTAGTCTGTTTGGGGACTTTGATTTGAATGTATTATTATTATTCTCTTCAGATTTCTGAATTATTTCAGTTCAGTCTTTGTCCTCCAGATGTGTTTCCAGGTGTTGAGTTGTAGGGGAGAGAGGCCAAGTCATGATGTCTCTTCCCCTCTTTCATAGTTTCTTCCAACTTGCTAGAAAGCTCCTTTGCTAGGATGTGAGTCAAGCAGTGTCCATCCTCACAAGGCAGACTTTGTACAAACCATATCGTCATTATATGAGAGTGGTGACTATGGGGCTTCCAGCTGCTGCTTTGAGCACAGGGTGCCACACCTGGGCTTATATTGCAATGGAGACGTACCCTGAGAGTCCATCTCTCCTGGGATAAAGATTGCAGCAGGGCTGGCCTGGGTCATCTGACGTGGGCTCATGGAGCTAAAGCCGTGGGGCTAAAAACTGTGGTGCAGATATTTGTGTTCATGCTGAAGCCTGGGTTCAGAAACCCTCACCCCTCATGGGGCCTCAGAGGTTGGGCTCAAGCCCATATGTCTGCACTGTCATTTTATAGTCCTGCAGCCCAAGCCCCATAAGCCTGAGTCAGGTGACCCGGGCTTTGAGACGGGTGCCCTGGGTGTTTTAATCGCAGTGTAGACATAATGTTAGGAGACATCTACAGTGCAATGAAACACCCATGGCTGGCCAGTGTCACATTAATCAGGGTCATGCAGCTTGGTGTGTAAAGTTACAGTGTACGTGTCTCAGCTCAGGCTCAGTCCCCTGCTCCAGGAGCCCAGAAGGTTGGGAGGGAGTTTAGCAAGTGGAAATGGTAAAACCGCAGTGAAGTATTACCCTGGACTCAATGGCATTTCTCCATTGCTCTGCCTGCTTTGGGGCAGTGACAAAACACGTCCTGCTGCATTCGTTATTTCAAAGGGTGGTTTAGGATTTTCATTCTCACACACGGTGCACAAAGCAGGACTCAACCCTGGGTGTAAACTAAACGAGCTGCCCACAGATTCTGGCAGCCACAATGAGGCATTTGGTGTGAGAGCTCAGACCTGCCCCTGTCCCAGAGGGAGGGGTCGTCTGCGAGGGGATTGGGACACTGACCTGTCAGCTCTTAACACCCAAACGTTCAGTAACTCTGTTATCAGTGCCTGGGAGTGTAATTTAAACCATAAGAAAAACCACACGGGGCTGGACCAAAGGCCCATCTAGCTCTAAATCTTGTTTTCTGACAGTAGCCAATAGCAGGTGCCCCAAAAGGGCCACTCAACCAGGCACCACTGGGAGTTGTACCCAGGATCTCCTGTTTACAAGACAGGTGCTTTAGCCAGCTAAGCCATGGTGCCTGCATCAGTCTAACACATGGTGTCTGTCCACACCTGACTCCCTGCCAACCCCCACAGGGCCCTGACAAGTGTTGCTTGTGTTCGGATTGTGTAAAGCAGAGGAGCAGGTGAAGTTTTACTCCCAAGGTGTGTGTGTGATTCTTTGCAAAGGTCTACGTTACAAAATTATGTCGGTGTAACTACAATACTTAGGGGTGTAAAAAATTTACCCCCCCCCTTAGCAATGCAGTTATATTAAACTAATCCTGGTGTAGATAGTGCTGTGTCAACAGGAAGGCTTCTCACATCAACATAGCTTGGGGAGATGCTTGGTTAGTGAAGACCCAAAGAATAGGGGGCCTGTGACTCTTGCATTTGGGGAGGCTGGGAGTGAGTGCTGGAAGCTCCCAAGAAGTGGGGGGGCCATTGGTACCTGGACCGTGGTGCTGCCCCCCCACTCCAGCCCCTTCGCTTGTTCTCCTCCCTCTGAGGCCTCATCTGTGCTCCCCCCTTGCTCCCGTTTGGCCACTTCCCTCCCCTCTCTGCCCCTCCCCTGAGGCCCGCCCTGCCCACTTCTCCCACCTCTCTGCCCCTCCCCTGAGACCGGCCCTGCCCACCACCCACACCTCTCTGCCCCTCCCCTAAGACCCACCGTGCCCACCGCCCCCACCTCTCTGCCCTCTCCCCTGAGACCTGCCCTGCCCACCACCCCCACCTCTCTGCCCCTCCCGAGACCTGCCCTGCTCACTGCCCCCACCTCTCTGACCCCTGCCCTGAGTCCTGCCCAGTACCCCCACCTCTCTGCCCCTCCCGTGACCCACCCTGCCCACTGCTCTCACCTCTGACCCCTCACCTGAGACCCACCTTGCACTCTGCTCACACTTCTCTGCCCCTCCCCTGAGACCTGCCCTGCCCACCGCTCTCACCTCTCCACTGAGACACGCCCTGCCCACTGCCCCCACCTCTCTGACCCATCCTCTGAGATGCCCACTGCTCTCACCTCCCTGCCCCCTCCCCTGGAACTCGCCATGCCCACTGCTCACACCTCTCTGCCCCTCCGCTGAGATCCACCCTTCCCACCGCTCGCACCTCTCTGCCCCTCCGCTGAGATCCACCCTTCCCACCGCTCGCACCTCTCTGCCCCTCCGCTGAGATCCACCCTTCCCACCGCTCGCACCTCTCTGCCCCCTCCCCTGACACCCTCCCTGCCCACTGCTTGCACCTCTCTGCCCTCCCCGAGACCCACCTTGTCCAGCTCTTTCTTCGGTCTTCTGTGGTTATTCCGTGAAACATCAAGGATGGAATAAAAAGCTGAGTTTACTCCAGGGTGAGGAAAGAAAGGAGCCACCAACCCCCTGGCAAAGCTCAGTGCCCCAGAGAAAACCTGCCCCCTGCTATCGCAATCACTGATGTACTGGGGATATGACAGGAAAGGGACTGTCTGAATTATCAGGGCAGGAAATGGACGACAGTCTACAGCAGGGGTCGGCAACCTTTCAGAAGTGGGGTGCCGAGTCTTCATTTATTCACTCTAATTTAAGGTTTTGCGTGCCGGTCATACATTTTAACGTTTTTTAGAAGGTCTCT
>QXTE01000700.1:71075-114859 GCA_003942145.1 Platysternon megacephalum
GTGCAGGAGCTCCCATTTGGTGCGAGGGGTGGGGGTGGGGATGTGGGGGGTGCAAGAGTCAGGGCATGGGGTGTGTGGGGGCTGGGGATGTGGGGGGGTGCAGGAGTCAGGGCAAGGTGCTGGGTGTGTGTGAGGGTGCAGGATTCAGGGCAGAGGGCTGGGGGCATGTGAGGGGGTGCAGGGGGCTGTGTGTGTGTGAGAGGGGATAGGGCGGGGAGCGGGGTGGGAGTTGGGACTCCTGGGCCTCCGGGAAGGGGCTGGTGTCTGAGGCTCGGGGGTGTAGTGCTGGGAGCGAGGACTCTGGATTCCTACATTTCCAGCTGGGCTCTAGTTGTTCGAGGGGGTGGGGGGCAGACGGAGACTAGGGCTCTGGACTCCTGGGTTCTGCCCTCAATGCCAGAGGGGAGCGGGGTCCAGTGACCTGGGGTGGCGAAAGAGGCCCGACCCAGCTGTTCCCAGAGTCCAGCAGGCAGCGAGCCACAGCCCCCAGGCTCGGGTTCGGGCTGTGGGAAGCAGCCTGCCCCAGTACAGAGCCGAGCTAATCCCAGCACCGGAGCTCCAACTCTGGGGCAGCCTGCCTGAGTCCAGGGAGCAGGGCCGGCCGTGCTCGGGGCGGGCGCATAGCGCAGCTGGGACCCAGGACCCTTCCCCACTTACAGGCCTCACGGGCGCTGCAACTCCTGTGGGGCCGGGTCCCTCTTCTTGCCCCCGCTGGCGGGGCTGCGCTAACCCGGAAACACAACCTCCCGCCGGAAGTGACAGAGGTCAGCAAAGCATGTGCAAATGATGGCAGGAGGGGCGGAGAAGAGCATGCCGGGCCGGGCAGGATTTTTAATGGCACGCTGCTGCCTGCTGGGGTCCCAGCCGCCGGCCCTGCTCAGCCGGCAGCAGGCTGAGCGGGGCCGGCGGGCGGGAACCCGGCAGGCAGCAGCATGCCATTAAAAATTGGCTTGCATGCCGTCTTTGGCACGCGTGTCATAGGTTGCTGACCCCTGGTCTACAGCAACGTCATTAACCACAAACACACTCTCCTCATGCTCCAGCCAGAAGGGAAATGAGCAGTAATTCTTGCTGTTCAGCCATGGACACACTTACACAATCACACAGCAGTGAGTGTGCTGTGGAAGCTGCTCTGAGGAAACAATTGGGATTGATCACTCAGTGAGAACAGAACTAGAGTGTAGTGAGAATGTTGTATAAAGTAGCTAGTTGTGGCTGAGTGGTTAAGGTGATGGACTAACAATCCATTGGGGTCTCTCTCCCTGAGCAGGTTTAAATCCTGTCAACTTCGGAGGAAGTTGTGGCTCTTTAATTTCAACAGGTGCTGGGTCTCGTCTCACGCTCAGGCTACGTCTACACCACAGAGTTATGCCACTTTAGATAAAGTGTTCTAATTAAACAGCTGTTGCATGTCTACAATATGCTGCTTGTGTCACCAGAGCGCATCCACACTAGCAGTTCTTGCATTGCCACAGTGAGCAATGCACTGTGGGTAGCTATCCCACTGTGCAACTGGCCGCAGGGTGTTTTGGGAAGGGTTTGCAATGCCTCATGGGCCGGTACAGCATCACATGATGCAGGTTTCTCTATCCCATTGTTCCATGGGCATCCTACTAGATTGCCAGCTGCTTTTCAACTGCAATGTGCGTGGCGGGGTAGAGACAGTGTGTGTGTTAGGGAAGAGAGAGTGTGTTGGCACATTGTCTCTAAGTTCAGACAGCTGCTGGAAGCAACCAGTCCTGAGGCAGGGGGAGGGGGACTGCCCTGACAGCCCCCGCTTCTCTCACTGGCTCAGCTCAGCACAGCAGTCTCTGTCACATACACACACGTGCACTCACACACTGCTGCCTGCTTAGCTCTGTGTTAGGGGTGCTGGAACAGGAAGGTTTAGAGGGCCATGGCCCCACCACTCTTTACTGGCTGTTAGGACAAATGATGGAGGGGGGAAAGAGGAGGAGTCTTGGGGGGAAGAAGCGTTCTGTGGGTGTGGCCTCAGGGGGAGAGGTGGTGTGAGTGTGGGTCCTTAGGGAAGGGGTGTCATGGGAGCACCACAGTTTGGACAACAGTGCCCCCCCCCCACTGTAAAGGAAGCTTCCGCCACCCCTGCTCTGTGTTCGTAGAGCAGGAGAGAGCAGCTTTCCAGGGTAGTGATTTGCTCCCTAGGGCTCCGGCAGTGGGGCTCGGGAGGTGATTTAAAGGGCCCAGGGCTCTGGCCGCTGCAGGGAGCCCTGGGCCCTTTAAATCACCAGCCTGGGGAAGCCGGTCCGGTCCGGCACAGTGTACCGGCTCTTGCTGGTATGCCATACCATACCGTACCATACCGGCTTACTTTCACCTCTGGAAGGTCCTCACATGGATCAATAACTGGTTAAAAGATAGGAAACAAAGGGTAGGAATAAATGGTCAGTTTTCAGGATGCAAACAGGTAAATAGTGGTGTCTGTACCGGGACCAGTACTATTCAACATATTCATAAACGATCTGCTAAAAAGTGAGGTGACAAAATTTGCAGATGATCCAAAACTACTCAGGATAGTTAAATCCAAAGCAGACTGTGAGGAGTTAAAAAGAGATTTCACAGAACTGGGTGAAAGGGCAACAAAATGGCAGATGAAATTCAGTGTTGATAAATGCAAAGTGGTGCACATTGGAAAACATAATCCCAACTATACATATAAAATGATGGGATGTAAAGAATCATAGAATCATAGAACTTAAGATCAGAAGGGACCATTATGATCATCTAGACTGACCTCCCGCATGATGCAGGCCACAAAAGCTAACCTACCCACTCCTGAAATAATTCTCTCCCTTGACTCAGCTGTTGAAGTCCCCAAATCTTGATTTAAAGACTTCAAGTAGCAGATAATCCTCCAGCAAGCGACCCCTGCCCCATGCTGCGGAGGAAGGCGAAAAACCTCCAGGGCCACTGCCAATCTACCCTGGAGGAAAATTCCTTCCTGACCCCAAATATGGCGATCAGCTGAACCCCGAGCATGCGGGCAAGACTCTCCAGCCAGACACTCAGGAAAAAGACTTTCAATATCCCAACATTGACCCTCGGTACTAATTACCAGTGGTGGCATGTTATTGACCTATTGACTAAATCACGTTATCCTATCAAACCATTCCCTCCATAAACTTATCAAGCTTAATCTTAAAGCCAGAGAGATCTTTCGCCCCCACTGTTTCCCTCGGAAGGCTGTTCCAGAATTTCACTCCTCTGATGGTTAGAAACCTTCGTCTAATTTCAAGCCTAAACTTCCCGACTGCCAATTTATATCCATTTGTTCTCGTGTCCACATTAGTACTGAGCTGAAATAATTCCTCTCCCTCCCTGGTATTTATCCCTCTGATATATTTAAAGAGAGCAATCATATCTCCCCTCAACCTTCTTTTGGTTAAGGAAAACAAACCGAGCTCCTCAAGTCTCCTTTCATACGACAGGCTTTCCATTCCTCGGATCATCCTAGTGGCCCTTCTTTGTACCCGTTCCAGTTTGAATTCATCCTTCTTAAACATGGGAGACCAGAACTGCACACAGTACTCCAAATGAGGTCTCACCAACGCCTTGTATAACGGGACTAGCACCTCCTTATCTCTACTAGAAATACCTCGCCTAATGCATCCCAAGACCGCATTAGCTTTTTTAACGGCCACATCACATTGCCGACTCATAGTCATCCTGCGATCAACCAGGACTCCGAGGTCCTTCTCCTCTTCCGTTACTTCCAACTGGTGCGTCCCCAGCTTATAACTAAAATTCCTGTTAGTCATCCCTAAATGCATAACCTTACACTTCTCACTATTGAATTTCATCCTATTACTAATACTCCAGTTTACAAGGTCATCCAAATCTCCCTGGAGGATATCCCGATCCTTCTCCGAATTGGCAATACCTCCCAACTTCGTGTCATCCGCAAACTTTATCAGCCCACTCCTACTTTTGGTTCCGAGGTCAGTGATAAATAGATTGAATAAAATTGGACCCAAAACCGAACCTTGAGGAACTCCACTGGTAACCTCCCTCCAACCCGACAGATCACCTTTCAATACGACCCGCTGCAGTCTCCCCTTTAACCAGTTCCTTATCCACCTCTGGATTTTCATTTCGATCCCCATCTTTTCCAATTTAACCAGTAATTCTTCATGCGGTACCGTATCAAACGCCTTACTGAAAATAGCTGTTGCAACTCAAGTGAGAGATCTTGGAGTCATTGTGGATAGTTCTCTGAAAACATCCACTGGCAGTCAAAAGAGCAAACAGAATGTTGGGAATCATTAGGAAAGGGATAGATAATAAGAGAGAAAATCTTATTGCCACTGTATAAATCCATGGTATGCCCACATCTTGAATAGTGCGTGCAGCTATGGTCACCCCATCTTAAAAAAGATGTATTGGAATTGGAAAAGGTTCAGAAAAGGGGTATGGAGTGTCTGCCATATGAGGAGAGAATAATAAAACTGGGACTTTTCAGCTTGGAAAAAAGATGACTAAGTGGGGATATGACAGAGGTCTAGAAAATCATAACTGGTGTGGAGAAAGTAAATAAGGAAGTGTTACTTATTCCTTCTCATAACACAAGAACTAGGGGTCACCAAATGAAATTAATAGGCAGCACATTTAAAACAAATGAAAGGAAGTATTTTTTCACACAACGCAGAGTCAACCTGTGGAACTCCTTGCCAGAGGATGTTGTGAAGGCCAAGACTATAACAGGGTTCAAAAAAATGAGCAAAATCAATTCATGGATGATAGGCTATGAGCCAGGATGGATAGGGACGGTGTCCCTGGCCTCTGTTTGCCAGGGGGTGGGAATGGGTGACAGGGGATAGATCACTTGATGATTACCTGTTCTGTTCATTCCCTCTGAAGCACCTGGCTTTGGCCACTATGGGAAGACAGGATACTGGGCTAGATGGACCCAGTCTGACCCAGTATGGCCATTCTTATGTCCTTATGCTCCTTTCATATGATGCCTGGGATTCTGCCTCACAATGTGTCCCTGAGGTCTCAGCCAAAATGCCCCAGACAGGCAAACACTCTGGGCTCCTGAAGCCTCTGCCACCCACCTAGTGCCCTATGGCTCATCCCTAACCCTTGATGCTGCTCCTTGCTATAGAATGTGAAAGGAGCGGAGGCAGCGCAGGAGCCTGATGGGGACGCAGATCTGAGGCTTCGGGAGATACAGATTGTCTGAGAAATCAGAGTGCTGTAAACCATGCAGCCACCCCCTAAGTCAGGGACCTGTTCCAGCCCTGAGTCTGGGCTACTGGGATCCCTTCCAGAGAGCAGGGTGCTCACAGATTACAGCCTGAAAATAGGCCTGTGAAACTAACTCCTGTCTCCCTGACAGGGTCTGCCCTAGACCAAATGGCATCCCAGGCAAGACATGTCTTCGGTGCCTGCCCCCCCCCATACGTTAAACTTTTGAATATCGTATTTTTCATTGCATTTGTAGCTCAGTTCATGATTTTGATGCACAATTTGGATGCATGATTTTCTCTGTCATATAAGATGATAAATGTGCATGCCAGGCTCTGTAAACCTGTATTTATTCAGGCCATATATAAGCAAATAAAACAAATTCATTTCCTCTAAGCATATAGAAACTTTTTAATTTTAACAGTAACTGAAATGTACTAACATCTAGAAATCAAACTGTCACCAACACAGGGTGGATCAGTATTAAATAGTGTTACAGTAAGAGACAGCGTTAGAATGTTAACCATAGTCCTTTAGTTCAAAGGTCATTTTTCTCGCCTTTGCCCTCATGAAGTGAAGCGCAGCACTAGAGAGATCCAAAGATTGGCCAATGGCATTTTCAAGTGCTAAAATAGCAAGTGATGTCAGTCTCTCATTGGCCATCATCGATTGAAGATATGGTTTAATGAGCTAGAGCTTCAAGGTGAGGGTGGCTCTGTCCACTGCCTTCCGTTGCGCTGCTGGGCACCAAGTCCCTGGCGGCCAATATGTGAAGCTGGGAGAAGAGAGTGGGGTGGCAAGTGGCATCAGGACTTTTGCCACCAGGGTCTAGCTGCCTAACTTCCTCCTTGTACCACTGGGCCCCCGTCGCCTTCAGGTAACCCAGGAACTAAGGCAGGAATAGGATGAGGAAGCAAGTAAAGCTGAACAAGGAAGGCAAAAGTTAATCTTGCCTTCATGGGCCGCTCGCAATGACGTCCTTTTTCTGTGCCACAGCCGACAAAAACATCCCAGACAGAAAAGCAGTAGGCCAAAAAGAAACCTAGCAGCTGCTGAAGAAATTCAGTTGGGAGAGCGCTAGCCTAAAGGTCCCTGGTTCAATCCCAGGCTTTGGCGTGCTCTTCTATCCCCCTTTGTGCAGGGGTGGGGTGTTTTCTGAAAGTGCAGCGGTGCCTTTAACTGCCACGAGTCCCTCATCTCGGGCTATGCAGCAGGAAAAGACAGGCTGGGCTTCTGCACCGAGTTGGCCCACCTGACCTTTCATTCTTCTCTTGCTCTTTGTCAGCAAGGGGAAGAAAAAGAAGGTCTCCTTCAAGCAAGAATCACAAGGGTGACGTAAGGATGACTTCCTGAGCACCAGCTCCAGTCCTCTGCTCTACCAGCCGATCTATCGAAGGGCTGCCACCACTTTCTCTAGGTTCGCCCATTGGTGTGCCCCAGGGCGAGCGCCAGCCAAGCGGATGGAATTTGAAGGGCGGGGCAGAGCACTGTAAGAGGGTTTCTGTAGTGTAGTGGTTATCACGTTTGCCTAACACACAAAAGGCGCCTGGTTCAAAACCAGGCAGAAACATGCTGGCTTCCTTTTCCCAGATCCCCTTGCTGTCCAGGAAGGAGCTCCTCCTCCTTCTGCTATTGGCCCATCCCTGGGATAACTCCAACCCCCGCATGACAGAGAGCGGTGACATCAGCGGAGAAAGTGCTTTGGCGTCAGTCTGGAGAACCTAGAGGAGTTAGGCATGCCGGCTTGTGGCTTGGCCTCCTCTGCCCTGGGAGGTTGGCCTATAGAGGCTGTCACTTCCTGCTGGCTTCCTTTGCGTGACTTGCCAAAGGAGGAAGTGAGGAGGGAATGGGGCAAAAGAGGAAAGTCAAGCTGAGGAAGGCAGGGAAGAAGCTGTGCAGCTAAGTGGGGTTAGTAGAGCACCACCGTTCGTTCTGCCAAAGCCTGGGGAGGTGGAGTTGGCTGCTGGGAGGTAGAATCCTGTGCCTGCCTCTTGGCATCCCAGAGATGGCTACTGGCAGCCCAGGAGAAGGGGGTTCTGGGTGGAAGGAAAACAAGCAAAGCTGAGTCCAAGTGGAGAATGGCTGCTCCTTTGTGGCCAACCTGGGGGCATGATTGATGGGTTTAGAGGCGGGGATTGGGCTGGCTGTGAGTAACTGGGATCCAGGAGGCCCCCGCCTGCCTTTCCGAGGGCCGAACCCATGGAGGTGTGGTTGGCTTCTCGGAGATAGACCCCTGTGCATGCCTGTTGGCATCCCTGGGATGGCTACTTGCAGCCCAGGAGAAGAGGGGTTCTGGGTGGAAGGAAAAGAAGCAATGGTGAGGCTGAGTGGGCTCCTTTCTGGCCGAGATGGTCTGCTGTGGTAGGTTTGGGAGTTGCCTGCAAGCCATAAGTGGACTTGGTGCTGCTCCTTTCTGGTCGACCTGGGGGCACCATTGATGATTTGGGAGTGGGGGCGGGGCACTGGCTATGAGCAATTGGGATCCAGGAAGCCCCAGCCTGCCCTCCAGGGGCCAAGTCGTCATCTTCTCTCCTGCCAAGATAGGGATTGTGTTTCCCAAATAACAGGCAACATGCACCTGATTAGGAAGGGGATATCTTCATGAGCAACCTCCTGCAGGGCCTGGGCCATAACTGCTTTGGGAGCCCAATGCATGGGTATTTTGCTTAGTTACAAGTCATTTGCTAGGGAATACTCTTCCCAGCCCTTTAGAAAAAAAGATTGACCTAAACAGTTTAACAACAGGGGGATTGGGTTGGTGATGGGGAATAAGGGAATCCCTCTGATTTACCCTATCTTCTTCTGTTGTTACAGAGGGGAAGTGACATTTTTCCCTATCCATGCCCTGTTCCTGCTCTTTGTTATAGTTCAATATGTTTTAAGTGAGGAAAATGCTAGTAAAAATATCTGCTCTCCAGCACAACCTGAAGCAACATCAGAGCAACTGGGAATGAAAAAATTTGTTCCCGAAGGGTGAACTGGATGACTAACAATTGCTTTGAAATGCGGGAACAGTAGAACCGTGATGCTCAGGGTTTGTTTAGACTAGGAAAAGTGATGGAGTTTAGGTCAGGTCAAGGGGGAAGCTAATGCCAACCACTGCACCGGGGCTGCATCTACTCTACAACTAGAATTGTCTTTTTACACCAAGATCACTAACTTGAGCGGCCAACACCATGTACAGTCCTAGCGGATGTCAGGCACAGGTAGTTTTTGCCTCAGTGTAGCTTGTTGGGATCAAACCTCTCTCCCCCACCTGGAGCTGATGAACATTCCTGGCTGGAGGGAGACATACTCCTACGACTCAAAATGAAAGGAGTTGATAGAAAAGATCACAGGACTGACCCCAAAGAAAGGTGAGCTGCAAAAGGCAGAAGCAGGCAACTCATCTGGGGGAGCTGAGAGACCACGCTGAAGATGGCGCAAAGATCACTATGTGGGAATTCTCAAATATATATATTTTTTAATCTTTGGCCAACCCTAGTCGAGGCATTTATTACAGTTCTCTCTTATGTGGATTTTCTGATGTCTGATCAGTGTAGAGCTCCGATTGAAGCTTTTACCACACTCAGAGCATGTGTAGGGCGTCTCTCCTGTGTGGATTCGCTGATGTGAGATGAGGGTTGAACTATGACCGAAGCTTTTCCCACACTCAGAACATTCAAAAGGTTTCTCACCTGTGTGGATTGTCTGATGTGTGATAAGGTGTGAGCTCCGATTGAAGCGTTTCCCACATACAGAGCATCCAAAAGGTTTCTCACCTGTGTGGATTCTCTGATGCCTGATACACTGTGAGCTCCGATTGAAGCGTTTCCCACACACAGAGCAGCCATAAGGTTTCTCACTGGTGTGGATTCTCTGATGTCTGACACAGTGTGAGCTCCAATAAAAGCGTTTCCCACACACAGAACATCCAAAAAGTTTCTCACCTGTGTGGATTCTCCTATGTCTGATAAGGTGTGAGCTCCGATTGAAGCGTTTCCCACACACAGAGCATCCAAAAGGTTTCTCACCCGTGTGGATTCTCTGATGTCTGATAAGGTGTGAGTTGTGATTGAAGTGTTTCCCACACACAGCGCATCCATAAGGTTTCTCACCTGTATGGATTCTCCAATGTGTGATAAGGTGTGAGCTCCGATTGAAGCTTTTCCCGCACTCAGAGCATGTGTAGGGCGTCTCTCTTGTGTGGATTCGCTGATGTCTGGTAAGGTGTGAGTTCTGATTGAAGTGTTTCCCACACTCAGAGCATGTGTAGCGGGTCTCTTTCAAGTTGATTCTCTCGTGTGTAATAAGGTCTGAGAGGCTCCTCAAGTTTTCCTCTGGCTTGTGCTGAGTCTCACAGGTTTTTGCTTTTTCTGGGAGTGCACAACTCCCGGAATCATTCCCTTTGGATCTTCCTGAGAACATCCCATGTGGTTCTACTTGCTCAGCATCTTCCTGCTGGGGTGTCTCCTCGTTCTCACTCACCATCCCCTCACCTGATGGGAGACAGAGAGAATCCAGACATAGGACACTCCCTGCACCAGAGAGAAAGGAAATCTCAGAGAGAGGAATGGAAAAAGGGATGAACAAACCAAAATATGTGCAGGAGAGATCAAACCTATCAGGAGCTGATTTTCCCCAAGGCCTTCCCCAGAGGAGAGAGGAAGGGATCAGTTCTGGGTCCGCATGTCACCAGAACACTCAGGAGAAAGCGAGATCGGGGAGGGACCTGCTGTCAGTTGTCACTCAGGATAGGTGGGAAGCCATGAGTGATCTCTGCTTAATGATTCCACATCTGCAGGAAACTATCCTGAACTTGGAGAGCTCACAAGGTCTTTGTAGGGCATCCCAAATGTTTCCTGTGTTCACGGACAGTTTTTGAGTTGGTTTAACCAATTCCTCACCTGTGCAGGCACCACTCGGGAGCACTTCTTTCTCACAGCCCTGGAGGTCTGGGACCCACGGCTCTTCCCCTCGTTCCAGCTGTGAGATCACATCAGGTTTGGAAACTGGAAATCCTGTTGATGCAAAGAAAACAAGGGAGGTCTGTGGAATTTGTGGGATACTTGTCACAAGGAATAGTCCATGGTTTTAACCCCAGCTCATCTTTAAGTAGTAACATCCCAAAGCCAGCTTCCTTGGCTCAAAGTGGCAGGAGAATTATTATAAATCATATTCATTATCTTAGCGCCTAAGGGCCAACTAACAGTGGGTCCCCATTGTGCTGGGCACAGTACAAACCCAGAACAGTAGATGGCTCATGCCCTGAAGAATTTACAGTCTAAATAGACAAGACAGACACAGAATGGGGGAAGGGGTAGAACCTACTAGCAGAGTGAACTATGTGAAGGCAGAGGGACAGATCTGATGAACACAGGCATACGTCTTGAGACTATCGTATTTAATGTTAAGACTAGGGCCAGTGTTTTCCGGAAATTGCCGCTACTACTGCATTTTTTCCCCAAATTACTCTTCATTTCTGGAATCACCCTTCATATCTGGAATTGCTGAAGAGAGGGTGGGTGGGGCATGCAGGGTCACAACCCCCCAGATTTCTGCCCAGAGACACCTGACCAGGGTGGATTTGATTTAAATCCCTAGACAGGAAGACTCAATTTAATCATGGTTTTCTACATAAAAGTGCATTCTTGTTGGTTGTTATAACCTTAATACATATTCTTCACAGCTCAGAGAGAGATGTAGATTTCATTTTTATAAGGTACACACTATACATTTAAAAACTGATTCATTTTGAAAACTTTTCAGATTAGTTTTACAGATATATCAGAAAATGAATGATTGTTTGGTTATTTCATTTACCAACAGTAATTGAAGCAGTTATTTATGAAGTCATTGAGAGGCGAACTATCTCCAATTCAACAGGTTAATCATTAATACTTGCAGGATTTACTTGACATGCTGTATTAGGAGGAGAATATCACCAAAGAGACATTTAAATTACATAAGAACATAAGAACATAAGAAAAGCCGTACCGGGTCAGACCAAAGGTCCATCTAGCCCAGTATCTGTCTACCGACAGTGGCCAATGCCAGGTGCCCCAGAGGGAGTGAACCTAACAGGCAATGATCAAGTGATCTCTCTCCTGCCATCCATCTCCATCCTCTGACGAACAGAGGCTAGGGACACCATTCTTACCCATCCTGGCTAATAGCCATTTATGGACTTAGCCACCATGAATTTATCCAGTCCCCTTTTAAACATTGTTATAGTCCTAGCCTTCACAACCTCCTCAGGTAAGGAGTTCCACAAGTTGACTGTGCGCTGCGTGAAGAAGAACTTCCTTTTATTTGTTTTAAACCTGCTGCCTATTAATTTCATTTGGTGACCCCTAGTTCTTGTATTATGGGAATAAGTAAATAACTTTTCCTTATCCACTTTCTCAACATCACTCATGATTTTATATACCTCTATCATGTCCCCCCTTAGTCTTCTCTTTTCCAAGCCGAAGAGTCCCAGCCTCTCTAATCTCTCCTCGTATGGGACCCTCTCTAAACCCCTAATCATTTTAGTTGCCCTTTTCTGAACCTTTTCTAGTGCTAGAATATCCTTTTTGAGGTGAGGAGACCACATCTGTACACAGTATTCGAGATGTGGGCGTACCATGGATTTATATAAGGGCAATAATATATTCTCTGTCTTATTCTCTATCCCCTTTTTAATGATTCCTAACATCCTGTTTGCTTTTTTGACCGCCTCTGCACACTGCGTGGACATCTTTAGAGAACTATCCACAATGACGCCAAGATCTTTTTCCTGACTCGTTGTAGCTAAATTAGCCCCCATCATGTTGTATGTATAGTTGGGGTTATTTTTTCCAATGTGCATTACTTTACATTTATCCACATTAAATTTCATTTGCCATTTTGTTGCCCAATCACTTAGTTTTGTGAGATCTTTTTGAAGTTCTTCACAATCTGCTTTGGTCTTAACTATCTTGAGTAGTTTAGTATCATCTGCAAACTTTGCCACCTCACTGTTTACCCCTTTCTCCAGATCATTTATGAATAAATTGAATAGGATTGGTCCTAGGACTGACCCTTGGGGAACACCACTAGTTACCTCTCTCCATTCTGAGAATTTACCATTAATTCCTACCCTTTGTTCCCTGTCCTTTAACCAGTTCTCAATCCATGAAAGGACCTTCCCTTTTATCCCATGACAGCTTAATTTACGTAGGAGCCTTTGGTGAGGGACCTTGTCAAAGGCTTTCTGGAAATCTAAGTACACTATGTCCACCGGATCCCCCTTGTCCACATGTTTGTTGACCCCTTCAAAGAACTCTAATAGATTAGTAAGACACGATTTCCCTTTACAGAAACCATGTTGACTCTTGCTCAAGAGTTTATGTTTTTCTATGTGTCTGACAATTTTATTCTTTACTATTGTTTCAACTAATTTGCCCGGTACCGATGTTAGACCGTCTGTAATTGCCGGGATCACCCCTAGAGCCCTTTTTAAATATTGGCGTTACATTAGCTAACTTCCAGTCATTGGGTACCGAAGCCGATTTAAAGGACAGGTTACAAACCTTAGTCAATAGTTCCGCAACTTCACATTTGAGTTCTTTCAGAACTCTTGGGTGAATGCCATCTGGTCCCCGGTGACTTGTTAATGTTTGTTTATCAATTAATTCCAATTGTTTTATTTAACTAAAACAACAATGTTAAGTATTCTGGATTTTTTTCTTCAACAGCAAACATATAATATTTTAACAAAACAAGCATATGTCCCTCGTTTCTCACATTTATCTCCAGACTTCTTCTCCTTGCGCAGATCTATTCCACTCCCAACAATCTTCTATTCATTGAACTTTTTGAAACTTTCCACTTTTAGAGAGAAGTAACGGATTGACTCTGTGTACACAAATTTGAAGAGGGACCATAGAGTTGAGGTCTATTTTTTCTCACCTCTATATATTATTTATTTAATTCAAAACATTTTTGCTGTTAACAAGCATGTTAGCTCTGGAGACACAAATCCACAGTTTGAGAACTGCAAAACCAAGCATCAGTGATGGTATCTTCTAAACTGAGCACTGAGTCCCATTGGGTAGATAGAAAGATTAACCTAAATAATCTATACAGAAGCCTGAGGAACCCCATCAATTTGGGTCCATAATCCATGAACAATTGGAACTAATTTACAAAACTTTCCTTAAACATAATATGAATATATTGTCTCATACTATAGAATTAGAATTTGTAATCACTATTCCATGATAAGATATCTTTGAGCTATAATGTATTTTAATTAAAACTATCTTTAGATAGTTTTTTTTTCTTTAAAAAGCATTTTATTAAAAAAAATCCGATTTTTTAATTTTTATCCACTCTGCACCTGACTCATCCTCAGGGTACAGGGCAGAGGTGATATGTGGGCAGGACACACAGGAACACGGCCTACTCTCCCCAGATCTCTGCCTGGAGACACCTGACTCCTCCCCAGGGCACAGGGCAGAACTGGGGGCTGATTGCGGTTGAGACTTGCTGCCAATTTCTTCCCTCCTCCTACAAGTCTGGGCTCAGCAAAACCACTGTGGAGCTTCCCCTGGGCGGGCACTTGGCAGTGGGACACCAGGCTCCCTCATCGTGCTGCAGAGCAGATGGTGCTCGCACCTGTCTCGCCTGCATCCACAGCACCTCTCCCCTGCCCATCTCCCGTGCACACAGCTGGTTCATGCCCAGTCTCCCCAGCACACAGCTGGCTCTAGGCTCTCAATGCCCAGTGTCTGGACCCCACCTCCCCCACACAGCTGGCTCCTGTCTCCTCCCCCCAATGCACTTTCATGCTGTAAAGGATTATATATTGCTCATGTTTGTCAATTACTCTCTTTTCATTGCCAGCAAACACTGGCTCTAGTTATGACTGTTATCTGTATATTTGAGCCAGCCCTTGAAAACATGAATACTTCACAGACTGATGCTGAGATGGGCCCGATGATACCGGGGAGGGCTGAGGGATGGGTTTCCTGTGCAATCTGGTGTCACTAAGGGGTGATGAATGACAGATCTCAAGGCTGGTTATGCAGATCTCCAGCTTTTGAAGCTTTGCCCCATGCAGAAAGGAGCAGTGACTGATTTTACCTCTTTCAGGAGACTGAATAAGACAGACTTTTTGGGGGAGAAACAGCTGAGTTTGAGCTGACTGAGGGGGGTCTTTTTGGACTACAAACTGACATGCCCTGATAACCAAGAGGTAATCTTTTAAGGAAGGTTTTAATACACTTTGGAAACGATCGGGATTCCCAAGAGGACTGATGAGGGGGCGATGGTAAATACACACTGCTCACAGCCCTTGGAGAGAAAGCAAAGCACAGGAACCGGACGTCAGTCCAGTGAACACAGTGGAGGACAAGCTGCAATCCTCAAACCCTGGTCAAAAAGGAGAGGCATGTGGGTCCCTACCCATAGAGAGGGGCTGGCTAGAGGCCTGATACCTGAGGGGCCATTCCTTGAGCAGACCATGGAGGCAGGTCAAAGGCTTCACTACCCCAGAACTGTGACATCACAAAAGCACATTTTGGGGAATTAGGAAATGTAGTGACTCAGGTGTAATGGGAGGGAGAATTAAACTCCCCAAGTGTGGGGACAAGGCTGGGGAATTAAACACTAAAATTCAGGAGCCTGTAATTCTTCCAGAAAAGGAGAATGTAAGAAACAAGAACTGGGCCACGCAACCTCAGGAGGGACAGGCTCAAAGATCCAAGGAGCCTGGAGGGAAGACAGCTTGTGGCTGCTGCAGATGGGGAGAAGGGGGACAAGACTCTCTCCAAACTCTCACTCCTGTTGACCCCAACTTGATTTTATGATCTATGACCCAGTCTCATGTCTTGTGGGCAATTTTATACTCGCTAGTGGTAAAATGTCATTATCAGAGTATTGCTTATAACTTATTGCTTATAAGATGCATGGAGGGGCAAGGAGGTGAACATAAATAAATGGGTTATTAAGGGCAGGTCTTAACTACAGCCGGGATCGACGCTCTGAGATCGATCCACCAGTGGTCTAGGAAAGACCCACCAAATCGACTGCAGATCGCTCGCCAGTCAATCCCTGTACTCTACCCCTGATGAGAAGAGTAAGGTAAGTTGCTGGGAGATTTTCTCCCATTGACGCCCCACAGTGTAGACCCTGTGGAAACTCGACCTAAGGTACATAGCTGGAGTTGCATAGCGTAGGTTGACTTACCACTGTAGTGTAGACATAACCTAAGCTAGCTACAGATAAAGGCCTTATATTAGGTTCAAGCTTTGTGGGAGGAGTTATGCTGAAGTCTAGGATTTACCTGAATAGGCCTAAGGAGAGAATCCCAGGTCAGATATTTTACACCCTCATTTTGAGAGACTAACGAGGAACCACAAACAGGTGCAATACACCACAGAATTCTGAAAGAAGGAAGTTTGCAGGGGGGCTTTAGCAATTAGGTTGTTATGCAGTATCTCAGCAGTTGGACGCATTCATATATTGGAATTATTAATAAGTAAGTGATGTAAATATTGAGTATTAATGCCTGATGCTTAATTATGGACTTCCCAAAGGCCACATATGGGTTGGGGCAGTTATTGACATTATTGTAATAAGAGTAAAGGAGCAGATATGGTATATAGCCATCCTATTACCATAGGGAAGCAGATAAAATACCTCTCCTAGTTACCATTATTTCATTTTGTCAGGTCCCCGAGACAGTATAAAGTGAAGCAGGGCCTCCCTTCTGATGGTCTCCCTTGCCCTTTGATCTTTGTTTCCAATGGTGTCCATAACTTGTAAGTATGCACAGTGCAAGACCCTCTTTACTATACTTATCTAAGTCTAATTGTTATGTGTCTTGATCCTTGCCTATGATTTCAATTATAACTGTCTGTATTAAATTAAGTAGCCATGTACAAGGGCAAGTTGTACCCCAATACGTAATCTTATAGGTGTAAAAATTGTACAGGCTACACTACCACCCTGTGACATCATCAACAAAGTGGCCCTTTGTGCCTGGGTAGGGCTCTGCTGTGGGAGGAAGGAATGCAGCAAGGACTCAGGATCGGTGGCCGGGGTCGCTGTGCATAGAGATGGGGAGGTTCTATGGGGGAAGTGGGTAATGAGTGGGAGAGGGAGGTCAAGAGTTAAAATAAGAATGTTTTGGGGAAAAATGTATAATGAAGTGAAACTGAACAGAAATAGAACTGGAGTGTAGGCTCTACAGCAAAAAGTCTTGGGTAGGGATTTGGGGTTAAAGGTCTGGGATCCCCCACAGCTCTAGATCCCCAAACCTCTTCTCCTCCCCCCCCCACTGACCCACCCAGCCCACTTCCTGGGTGCCCTTACTCCACACTCCCCTCCCCTTCTTCCCACTACTCTCAGCCATCACCACCTCCCGGCATCTTGGGAGCATCTCATGTTCCCTCCTCGTCTCTCACTACCTCATCCCTCCCTGCTGCTTCTTACCTCTAATCCTGCACACACTCTCCCCATGTCCTGACACCCCAGAATTATCTACTCCCACCCTTCTCTTCCCCTCCCATGGCTCTGTTCTCCCTTCACCCGTGGGGTCCTGAATGACAACATTATACGCTCTCCTATCAAAAGATGAGCTCATCTGACTGTCACACAAGCCATGCATGAGTCATACACCTATTTACTCAATTTAGAATTCTACAGGCGGCATATTTTCCTCTTAAAATGAGGAAAAGGCATGAAAGCTCTAGTTATTAATGTAGTTATTAATGTATCCAATAAGGATACATTAAATGCAATTTTAAAATGTCTGGCGGCACCAAAAAGGCACATGTCCAAAATTTATTTTAGAGGCTGGGAGATAAGGCAAAAAAAGGGGTGAAGGAAACTTATTCATCATACAAGTTTTGATAAAGGTATTAAGTTATTACTACACAGGTTCTTTAGAGACCCCACAGCTTCTAATATCTGAGTGGACAGGACTCCTTACCCAGCAAGCCCACCGTCTCATAGTTCTACTGCATGACATCCCTGTAGAGTGGTGGTTCTCAAAGCCGGTCCACCGCTTGTTCAGGGAAAGCCCCTGGCGGTCCGGGCCGGTTTGTTTACCTGCCGCGTTCACAGGTTCGGCCGATCATGGCTCCCACTGGCCGTATTGTAACTAATGCAGTGCTTACTCGAAAATTGGGTCGAGGGGAACAAGTATCACAATAAAGAAGCCTGTACTCATATCCGCCTATCGGTCAACCTGCTCCTTTTCTCTTCTAACAATAATCACTTAAAATCTATCTTTCTGCAGTTAATAAACTTGTTTTATGCTTTATCTTAACAAGCGTATTTTGAGTGAAGTGTCGGGGGAAAATCTCAGCTTGGTTAGCCCAAGCTTGTTGTGCATATCTTTCCCATATCAAAGGGAACTATACTAATGAGCTTACATTATACAGATCCCTATGCACTATAAGATGGTATAATTCTGGGATAACAAAACACACCTTCTGGGGGTCACCCCTCAGAGAGTGAAGGTGACAGGCATTGTGGTGGCAGTAAAGAGGGAGGGGTGGGAGTGGGAGCAGGAGGGAGCAGCACCCTCCAAGGCAATGCTGCCAGTGGGTCGCCACACCACATCAGGCATGGGGCTGACAGGGGGCCATTCCCTGGGCCTGGGTGCCTGTGAAGGGCTAGATAAACCCCACGCTGGCACAGAAGGGGTTAAACTGCTGCTTTAGTCTGGATTGGCCCAGCCCCTCCACACCTGCAAACTGTGCCAGGACTGGAGCAGGAGTTAACAGGAGAGACCTACTCTACTCAGAGGGGGGCCACCCTGGGAAGGGAACAGTCTGTGGAGCATCTCCAGCCCCAAAGAGAGGGCTGGCACCATTCAGGGCTCTGGCCTTCACCAAGGGAGGGAGGGGATCCCCGGAGCTCAAAGGGGGAGCAGCCTGAAACTTGCACAGGAAGAAGGGGACTGAGACGATCCCACGGCCCCCAGAAGTAAGAGGGGCCCATATACTGATGGAATCTGTCCACAGTTTCCCCCCCACCCGTTTCTTTTCTTTCATTCCTTTATTTACCCTTGTTTGCCGACAGTCGGCTCTTTTGCTGTTTAACGTGGTACCCCGAGCGAGGAAGAAAGTGCCCCGAGGCCTCAGCCAGAGGATTGAGCCCTGACACACCCCTGTCTTAGAGGTTCTCTGCCAGTCAGGAAGGGGTAGCAGCGAGGGAAGACTAGCAGCTGATAGTTGGAGAGGTGAAGAGGTTTGGAGTATGGTGGGGGAAGAAGCAGCTGGGACTGGGTAAACTGGGGCTGGGCAGTCTCCATAGGGGACACTTGCTCCTCCTGTGCCCCTTCCACAACCTCTTGCGAGTAGAGAATGATCCCCCTGTCCCCACCCCCAGAGGTAGCCGTGTCTCAGGACTCTCCCAAGTTCCACCCACTAACTCTCTTCCCATTTGGGGTATAGCTCAGGGCAACAATTTCCCATGAAGATAAACCCAGCTGGCTGTTCTGGTGCCACAGGGTGGGTGAAAGGCAGAACTGCAGCACTTCTCAGGCAGAATTTATTTTCTTCATGCAAAAAGAGAAATTCTGCGCTGGACGTGAATTCTGTGCATGCGCAGGGGCGCAGAATTCCCACATGAGTAACTCACACCCGGCACAAACATAACCTGCTCACTCCCATCTCTTCTCCCTGTGTCTCCACGTCCCAGAGCTGCTGCTGTCATTAATGCACACAGGCTTTCACTCCCATCAGTGCTGGCAAGACTCAATCCAGGGACAGGACTGACTGAACCCTTATTTTCCCATCACATGGGACAGTCTCAGCTGAGGGAGGGTGAGAGGGGGAGGGGGTACAAAGGGAAAAGAGTTGTTGTAGCTATGTTGGTGCGAGGATATCAAAGAAAGGTATTTTAATTGGTCCTAAAAGAAATTACCTCGCCCACCTTGTCTCTCCAAGAGATCTGAAAGTGGCAGAAGGAGACATGAACAGGAAGACAGAGCTCAGGACTCTAAACCAAACATTTCCAAGACCCTGGAAGAAACTACATTTCCCTTCTGCCCCTGGGTGTGTTTGTATCCTCTCACCCCATTCCTCTCACAGCAGCAAGGGGAGACTGCAGCCAGCCCCAGATGGTCCTTCCCCATCCTGGGATGTGTGTTGTGAGGAAGTTTGTGTGTGGTGGATGCACGGGCTGGGTCCCCAGACAGCGAGACCCATCTGCAGACTGGAAAGCCAGGGCAATTGCAGCACAGCATGGGGGCTGAGGGCAGGGGTAGCAGTTCTGGAGCTGGGCCTCTGCCCCCTCCAGGTCCCATGGCAGATGGCTCTGGCAGCATCAAGTGGGTCCATCATTGCAGGGGAAGGTTGGGGTAATGTCTTGAGATCAGGGTAAGGATTGTGGGGGCCCATGCCCAGGAATGGGGGATGGAATTCACCTGCCCACCCCTCTGCAGAGCCCAGCAACTAGGCATTTAGCCAGTGAAGTGGATTTCACTCTGGGTGACCTTGAGCCAGCCACGGAGAGATCCTTGTGCCTTAGGTTCCACACTGGCCACAGGAGGTTACTAGTACTCCCTCCCCAGACTCCCGGGCGCAGCCAGGGATAATTAGTGGGTTATGGGAATTAGAAGATGAAAATTCATTAAGAACGATGATATTTGTGTGTTTATTATTAAATCCCCAGACACCCACCAATCCCTGTCCTTCTTCCAATGAGCTATAAATATCTAAGGGACTCAGCTACTGATACTGCAGTGAATTACTGCCCCTCCCCACTTTCTCTAGCAGCACTTTTAAGAACAGGCCCGGGAAACATGGAAATACTTTGAATCAAATTCCGGAAGCTGCTGAGCATGCATAAGTTAAAATGAAACCAAGGCTGTGTTTCTCCAAGGAAAAAGGGGCGAAATTGGAGGGGATTATACAGCTGATATTCAATCAACAACAGAATGGGATGTTTTTTTTCTTGCCCCACATTCGCATGTCCNGCCAGCAGCGAGTGCCCCCCCCCCAGCGGTGTCCCTGTCTCAGGCTCTCCCAGCCTCTGCCCATTAACCCTCTGCCCAGTTCAGGGATCACTCAGGGGAACGATTTCCCACCTAAACCAGGACAAATCACTGCAGGTAAAATGGGGGGAAACGCCCCAAACCGGAGATGGGAACTGGCCACTGGGGAAGGGGAGAGAAAATGGGGCACAGTCGGGGGAGGGGAACAGGGAACTTCTCAGGGATTTGAGGGAAGGGGGGGGGTCACCCTGGATGTTGCTCGTTGCTCTCTAGGGAGGAAGGGGGCCGGGCTGGGGAGGGTGGGGGGGTCCCCACGGGAGGGGGCAGCGGTAAATCCGAGGGGATCTCAGCCCCCCCCTTTCTCTCCCCGCTCCTCGGGGGTCACCTGCTCTTCTCCTCCCCCCCGCCATGTCCGGGCTGCGCAGACATTTTCCATCCGCCCCTTTCCCAGCTCCCCGCCCGGTCTCACTTCCGCCCCCCCGCCCCGCCCCGCCCCACGCAGGGACCCCAGTGGGGGCCGGTCCCCTCCCCCCGGGACCCCCCCGCGGTGCCCCAGGGCAGAGCCGGGCCGGGGGCGTTGGGCTCCTGCGGGGGCAGCAGCTCCCAGCCCCCCCCCCGCGGGCGCTGCCCCAGGGAGCAGATCCCGGCGCTGCGAGATGCCGGGTCCCCCCCACGGACACTGGGGCAGCGTCACCGCCCGGCCCCGCCCCCCGGGGCTCGCTCCGGTACCTGGAGGCTGCAGCTCCGCAGCGGGGCGGGCAGCGCCCGGGGCGGCCCCAGGGCGGCTCCAACGGGAGCAGGGCCCGGGCCGGGCCCGGGGGGGGTAATGGGTCTCCCCGGCACAGACCCTCCCGCTCAGCCCGGCCCCACGGCGCCAGGGAGCAGCAGCGGGTGAGCGCTGCCTCTGCGCATGCCCGACTCTGCCCCCACCCCCGATCTGCGCATGCCCAGAGCCAGGAGACACACACCTCTTCTCCAGCCCCGGGAGAGGCTCCAACGGCCCCGCACGAGCCAGGCAGAGCCGCAGCGCCCCGCGCGCGTTCGCAGCACTGCTCGGCCTCCCTCCCCCCGCCCAACGTCACTTCCGCTCCCGGGAGAGTCAGGAACTACATTTCCCAGCCTGCTCCGGGGAGCGCTTCCGACCTCTCCAGCCCCGGTAAGGGAGGCTCCTTGCGCACCCCGTTCGTCCACCCCCCTTCGCCCAACGTCACAGACCAGACGCTGCTGCTGCCTCCGTGTGACCCGGGGCCCGGGCTGAGCAGCTGCTGCTCCCCGGGGTCTGTGCGGGGGGAGCCCGGCATTAACCCCTCCGTGCCCGGCCGGGNGCACACAATGGTCTCTTCCACAGCCTTCTGGACTCATTCTTTCTGAAATCTGGTTTCATTGAGACGGTTGTTAATCCAGAGTCACTGTATGGAAAGACAAGGAGAGACTCCAGATGGGCAGTGGGGCAAATGAGATCAGCAATTCTCCCTGTGAGGAGGGGCTCTCATTAGCTGCTCTCCCCAGAGAGCTAAAGGAGGGAAGCTGCTCAAACGCTCTGTCCCTCTCTGCTCAGGATATTGGGGTTCAGCTTCCTGGGTCAGATGCTGCAGCCTCCATTGTGATCTGGGAGACCAGGCTTAGCAGCTGCTGCTCCCCCAGCGGGGTTCTGTGCTGGGAAGTGACATTAATTAAAGCTGCTTCTCTGCCCGGCCCAGGTGACGACTTTCTCCAGCTGGTACTAGCCCCATAGGGCAACCCTGGGCCCTGTTAATACTAAATTCTGAGCCAGAGACTCCGGGTAACTAAAAGAAACGAAGGGAAAATGCTGGGGTCTGGCATTAAAATGACTCTACACAAACAGCCCCCCTTTCCCCCCCAGTCATTTCTCCTCCCATTACCAATTGCAGGAGCAAATCCAGCCATGGGGGAGCAAACAATCCAGGAATGGGACTTTCCTATCAGGTGGGCAGGGAGAGGGGACAGGGAAAAGGAGATGGAAGGAGAAAGAGAGACTGAAAGGGGCCATGGGAGAGAAGAGTTTCGAGAGAGATTTCCAGATCTCTAACCTGCCCAGACAGATGTATTACTGCACTCTGGGTAAAATCACTTTCCTGTGGACAAGATGAGGATCAGACAGAGGAAAACCCAGTTCCTGACTCCATATCCCTCCTGCTGGGGTGTGGCTGCCCTGGGGTCAGTGTCCGAGGGAATTGTCAAAAGTGACTCCTTTGGTTCTCCTCTTTGATAGCCTTGTGTTCAGAGACTTTGTTAGGGGATGTGGGGAGGCAGAAGGGAGGTTAAAAATCTCTCCGTGGGCTTAGCCTGGTAGAAGGGGCCAGATCTACACTGTAATAAAGAGATCAAGCATTTTCCCAGCATGGCAGAATCTAGGGTGTCTGCCTGCAGGGAAAGGGCCTGGGGGAAGCGTGCTGTGAAATTAACTAAAGCCTGTTCTGAAACCTCCACAACTGCTCTTCTCACCCTGCCAGGCTGCAGAATGACGTCCATGTTTCGCTCCAGTTCATCCTGTCCTCCCATGGGACAGGGAAGAGAAATGGCTGCAGAGAAGCCACTTCAGGTAGGGATTATCGGGGGGTTGCTGGTGGGTTCCTGCAGGAGGGAGAGGGACAGCAAATACACCGGAGATGGGAAGGTTTGCACTGTCTGGTCTGGAGGTTGGAGCGGGGCAGGAAATGCACAGGGTGGAGAAAGGGAGGAGGACAGGGAGTTACAAACCTGCTGGGAGTTGTTTAATAAGTGGCCTAGATTCTAGGAACAGACCCATGAGGTTCAGCGGTGGAAATGCCCTAATTTGTTAAACAGAAAATAACCCACCTACATGGAACTAAGGAAACCGACCAGACTCTTAGTGCTGGAGCCTGACCTGACTAACCAGTGGCTGCTTAGGTTTAGGGGAGATTCACCTCCCTTCATATCCAGCTCCTCACAATGGGGAGGGTGTTGGGCTTCCTACCTGGGAGCTCTCCCTGGACCCTGCTAGGGACTCCATCTCCTGTATCAATCTGTGGCTAGTAGGTGTGTGATGGATCTGCTGGGAGAGCGGAGGGGCTCTCTCTTCGTCCCCTCACCCTGGTGTTTCCTGGATGCTCTGAGAGGGGTGGGGCTGGGACTCTGTTGACTGTGATCCACCAAGAGCTTCCATTTGATTGGCTCCTCTCCCCCACGAATAGGGGGGCTGTGAGTGGGGCAGGAGATACTGAGTGTTGGACTCTTGCTCTTTCAGGGGCCGGTGACCTTCGAGGAGGTAGCTGTGTATTTCACCAGGGAAGAGTGGGCTCTGCTGGACCCCACTCAGAGAGCCCTCTACAGAGACGTCATGCAGGAGATCTATGAGACGGTGGTCTTGCTGGGTAAGGGTTCCTGTCCCCTCAGTTTTTGGAAGGGGAAATGAAGAGAGAAGGTTTACGCCAGCCCCACAATGCCACCTCTACTCTGTCCTGTTTCAGCATCACCCCAATATGCCAGTGACACACACACTACCAGAGACCCTCCCCTGCTGCAGAACACTTTGGGAACAGAGCACAGGAGCAGTATGGCACAGTGTCAAATATCTCCTGTTTGCTCAAGTAAAACTGGGGGTTAGGTCCAGCATAATGAACAGAAGCTTCCTACCCCCGGTCTTCTCTCAAACCCTGAGCCTTCTCCACCCAGACCAGAATGTGCTTGGGGTGTAACGATCAGGCTGCTGCAGTCAGAGCTGCTGGTCCAGTGTAACTTATCACACAGACACTCAGTGCGTCCTTGAATGCTGGCTGGGGTTATCCAGACAAGGGAGCTCCAGCAGCAGAATATTGAATCTCATCCAGGATTACAGATGACACAACTCCTCACTGATCTGGATTGCACCCCAGCATGTAAAAATGGCCTAAGTTAGTAGTGAAACTTGTTGAGACCTGGAGAGTCTTGCTCCCCCATCACCATGTGTAATAGCCACAATCTCTCTTCTCTGCAGGCTCCTCGGATCTTGGAGTGCATCATTCCTGAAGTCACATGACCTGATTCTTATTTTTCACATTCTGCTTTTCCAGACTAATTAGAGTCTGTTGCTCCTGAATTATAGCTTCTAATTTCCCAGTGTTCTCCACACCCAGGGATTTTCCTACTCCTTCCCCTTACACTGAACTCATTAGATTCCCTAGTACATAAGAATGGCAACACTGGGTCAGAGCATAGGTCCATCTACACCAGTATCCTGTCTTCTGACAGTGGCCAATGCCAGGTGGCCCAGAGGGAATGAACAGAACAAGTGATTCATCTCCTGTCGCCCATTCCACAGGTTGACCATGTGTTGTGTGAAGAAATACTTCCTTTTGTTTGTTTTAAACCTGCTGCCTATTAATTTCATTGGGTGATTCCTAGTCCATCTGTTATGAGAAGGAGTAAATAACACTTCCTGATTTACTTTCTCCACACCAGTCATGATTTTATAGACCTCTCTCCTATCCCCCCTTGGTCTCTTTTCCAAGCTGAAAAGTCCCAGTCTTTTTAATCTCTCCTCATACAGACGCTGTTCCATACCCCTAATCAGTTTTTTATGCCCTTTTCTGAACCTTTTCCAATTCCAATATATCTTCTTTGAGGTGGGGCAACCTCATTTGCACGCAGTATTTGTGATATGGACATACCATGGATTTATATAGAGGGAATATGATATTTTCTGTCTTATTATCTATCCCTTTCTTAATGATTCCCAACATTCTGTTCGCTTTTTGACTGCCTCTGCACATTGAGTGGATGTTTTCTAAGAACTATCCACAGTGACTCCAAGATCTCTTGAGTGGAAACAGCTAATTTAGACCCCATCATTTTATATGTATAGTTGGGATCATGTTTTCCAATGGGCTGCAATATGTGCTATCCTGACATCTAGTACGGCTGAGATCCTGCATTCAGTAATATCCCTGCCCTTCCTGTTCCCTTTCTCCCCTGAACCCCACCAGCCCATGCTTACTGTTCCCAGCTTCCCCAGGACTCTCTCATTGTCTCTGGACCTCTCTGTCAGTAAGAAGCAGTGCCAGGGAGACTTGCCCTCTGTCTGGAGTCTTCGATTTCTGGGACATGGATTTACTTTCTCTGTGTTTTAGGAGACTCTTTGAAATTGCGTGTCTGTGACATTAACCACAGTGCAATCTGGACTGTTGAACAGCTGTGTCCCCTCAGTTCTCCAACCTGGGGTGCCTTTTACACTGCTTTACTGTGAGAACAGCCACTCCTGGGCAGTTAACACACAGTCTCCAGCGTGTAACTCGCTCCCAGCTACACAGTATTGAGTGCTGCTAGTCAGCGACTCCCGAATGACAGTACCCCACAGGAGAACCCCAGAAAATTCTCTGGTCCCAGACTTCCCCCAGAAATGTGCATCTTGCCCTGTCCAGCACACTACTGAACAACGCAAGCTCATATGAAGTGTGTCATTTCATCAGTGGAAAATGACATGCGCCAGCCTTGTTCTCCCAAATGGAGTTTCCAACACACTTTCATCCAAACACACTGGTTAGATAAACAATAAACCAACATTAACTACCAAAAAAAAGATTTTAAGTGACTACAGATAATGAGGCATAAAGGTCAGAATTGTTTACAAAAGAAATGCAAGATAAAACACAAACTGTCTAAATTGTCAAGCTAAAATGGATTCAAACCTAATGTTTCTCTCACCATATGCTGAGACAGGCTGACTTTCCTTTCAGCCAGGACTCCCCCTAACCCGCTCCTGCCGCCCAAGTTCAGTTCTGCAGGAGTTGTCATGAGCAGAGGGAAAGGGGAGAGGGAGAGTCTCAAGCATTTTCCTCACCTCTTTTTATAATTCAGTCCTTTGTACTAGAAACAACTTCAGTTCTCAGCTGAGCCATGGTGACAGGCTGTCTGTTGTAGAGATGAGCTTCAAGTGGTCCCTGTGATGGAATGTAAATGTCTTCTTCACACCTTCCCCCTGCTGGAGAATGGCTATGTGACCAGCTGTTTGCCCTGCTGTCTCTGAGGAACTGGTCTGTGGGTGTTCCCCAGAATTGTAACTTTTTCAGTAACATCATACTGTAAAATCTCGTAACTTTACATACAGTGTTGTTACACACTTTAACAGGAGGATAATATTCAGTAGATTATGTGATTTCAAATGGTACCTCACAAGCCAGGCTATGTACAAAATTGATCATAATTTTCTAGAAGAGTGAACATAGGGGTACAGACTGATACAGTGTCTTTCTGTGTGTTTTCCCAGAAGATATGTGGCATCTTCAAGGACCTGGGGAGCTGGTCCTGGGAATTCACTGGTTTACTAAGTGTGACACTGTATGGAATTGTGAGACACTTTATATTATTGTTATTTTATTATTAATACCAATATGATAAATATGAATCGTGCTAGATATGCCATTTAAGGTGTCAGTGAAAATCTTATGGTTTTCCAAGTATGATAATTTTGTTTCTATGTTTGTATCACCTTTGTATTGCGAGTTATAGATATGTAGGGTATATCTGTATTTCCAGACTTGTGCAGTGTTTCTCGGTGACACACCCAGCCATATTGGCGTCAGCACTGACTAGCCTGTTGGATGGCCCATCCAGGGTCATCAGCTGTACAATGAGCCCATGGAAAGGACCAAGGGGATACACCTATTGAGTCAGCAAGACATGCAGGGTTATGTCTGTGTACTGAGAACTCCAAGGCTTTTCTATGCCATGTGCTGTGAAGCTTGTGTTTGGGACACAGGAAGTACAAACCACATGGCAAAAGGAATATAAAGGGCAGCTGCATCATCTCCATTTTGTCTTCAACCCCTCTTTGTACCCCTGGAGCAACTTCTCAACAAACTGAAGCCTTGAACAAAGGACTGAATGACCCATGCGAGCTGTGGATGTTTTCCAGATGGACTTTCAAGCCAGCAACTCACCAATACTGCTAAGAACCTGATATATCGATTTCGGAATGTATCTGACTGCTTTCCCATTTAACTCTTTTCTGTCTTTCTTTCATTTAAACCTTTAGTTTAGATGCTAAAGGATTGGCTGGCAGCGTGGTATTTTGGGTAAGATCCAAACCTATAGTGACCTGGTAATGTGGCTGACCCTTTTTGTCTATGTGCACAGAGTTTTTAAATAACCTCTCACTGTGCTGGACCTCGGTGCTGATTGGGAGTCAGAGAACTGGAATGCAATAAAGGGGGCTGTGTGGTTTCTTTTTTCAGCTTCTCGATCACCAGTGTGGGTGATAAGAAGCACAGTTTGTGACTGGTTGTTGAGTTTAACTTCAGTGTTAACCACCAGTTTTGGGAGCATCTGCTCTCCTCTGTTCAGCAGGCCCTAACTTTGGCATTTTCAGTGAGGACTGCCCCGGCACACCAGGTCACACTAAGCACTGAAGTTAAATTAATAGAATTTTTTTTTATGACAGTCTTATTAAATCAATTGAACTCCTTTGTTTTCTTTCATCTGAGCAGGGTTTCCAGTTTCCCAATCTGATGTGATCTCCCAGCTGGAACAAGGGGAAGAGCCATGGGTGCCAGACCTCCAGGGTTCAGAGGAAAGAGAGCTCCTGAGAGCCCCCTGCACAGGTAAGGAAATGTTAAACCAACTCAGAATCTGTAAGTGCCTGAGGGAAACACCTGGGATGCCCTACAAAGCCCTTGGGAGGACTCTCGGTTCATTCTTGTCCCTAGCAGGGGTCTTGTCCTCAGGGTAAATATAGCTCATGGCTTCCTGTAGATCCTAGCAGACACCAGGCAGTAGCTTCCTCCCTTCCCCCTGTGAATTTGGATGGGATGTGAAGGCTGAATTGATCCCCCTCCTCAATCCTATTTGGAGTTTGGGGGAGTTCAGTTCCTGATTTTTTTTTTGACCTCTCTCAAGCACTTGTTTTGGTTTGGTCTTCCCCTTTCCATCCCTGTTTGAGGTTTCTGTCTCTATCACAGCAGGTGATGCAATGGTATGTGAGAAAGAGGAGCAGAATTCTCAGCAGGAAAATGTTGAGCAAGTGGAAAAACACAGAGCATTATCGCAAAGATCGAAAAGGAATGTGTCCAGGAGTCATGAGCAGGGAAAATCCTGTGAGATTCAGCACAGCCCAGAAAGAGAGCAGGGAAACCATCCAGGGGAGAAAGCGGGTACATTTATTTCCTGTTGGGGAACTCAGAAGGGCCTCAAGGAAACCACAACCCAGCAGGAAATCCTCATGGGAAAGACAAAAAATACATGCACTGAGTGTGGGAAAAACTTCACTCACAGATCAAGCCTTTCTGTTCATCTGAGAATCCACACAGGGGAGAGGCCCTACGAATGCAGTGAGTGTGGGAAAAGCTTCACTCAAAGATCAGTCCTTTCTCAACATCAGAGAATCCACACAGGAGAGAGGCCCTATGAATGCAGTGAGTGTGGGAAAACCTTCAATCGCAGCTCGCACCGTATTACTCATCAGAGAATCCACACAGGAGAGAGGCCCTATGAATGCAGTGAGTGTGGGAAAAACTTCACTCACAGATCATCCCTTTCTGTTCATCAGAGAATCCACACAGGGGAGAGGCCCTACAAATGCAGTGAGTGTGGGATAAGCTTCACTAGCAGCTCACACCTTTCTAAACATCAGAGAATCCACACAGGTGAGAGGCCCTATGAATGCAGTGAGTGTGGGAAAACCTTCAGTCAGTGCTCAAGCCTAGTTAGTCATCAGAGAATCTGCAAGGGAGAGCAACACCATAAAAACCTCTAGGGCTATCAATACTTTTTTTTTCTTTAATACTTTTCCTGATTCCCACATAGTAACTTTTAAAGCTGTTTGAACTGTTTGCAGCACCGTTATCCCTCAGCTTGTCCAGATGAGTGGGCCATTTTTGCCTTTTGCAGTTCACCCTCTTTTGAGGTGGACCTATTTGTCCTTTCTATTGTCCCACAAGTAATTTGAGTGTGCCCTTCCTATCAGGAACCAGGGAGCATCACATTTATACCATTCCAACTATTGTAAAGTTATTGTTACAATCTGTATCAATGGTGACTATCATTGCCAGTTGTTCTCACGTTGATATTGGTTGTGCTGAAGAACAGATATATTGGGAACTTTTCAAATTATATGTAAATTAAGAGGAGCAGGGGCAGGAGAAAAAGTATCATTTCAGCTTCTGTGACACTGGAAGGAGATGGGGAGACTCTGAGATTCCCTCCTTCCCCATCACTGCAGAACTGTTACCTTTTGTCTGAGCCATGCAGAGTTTATCTTCATCACATTCTATCCATCCACTTCTCAGAGTGTCGTGTGATGAAGCGTTCTCCATTGTCTGTGCTTGGAGATGATACTTTGACTTCTTTAATCCTATACCAGAGTCGCTACGACTGGAGATGAAAGTGTCAAAGGCCTGGAAGGGGAATTGAAATGGATCCCAAACACAGTGTGAGCATTTGGAGTTTAAATCCCAGGTTCCATCTATTGGTAAAGTCACTTTTGGCAAGGTAGCTGTTTCCCCCTCATTATGGGGTTGCTAGGATACTAAAAATTTTGTAAATTACATAACTGACTATTGAGACAGTGCTGAGTGAAGCAGGTTTGAATGGATCAGAGGAGAATGTGATGGGAGAATCTCTTGTCCTGGTTCTGAATAATCAGATGTAACCTGCTCTGGAATTTCACTTGACACTTCCATTGTCATGTATTCTGTCTCTCTGTGATGTGGGTTTCTATCTTTGCTGAAGGCTCCTTGGTCACCCAATGGATACTAGTTCAGTTTGATAGGATGTAGCTCAGATTTATTGGAGAACTTAAGACAAATGACCATTTGCTAAAGTCATCATTTCTCACTTCAGCTTTGCTTTTTCTCCATCCCTCCATGATGACATGGAGAAAGTTCAAGTGCAGTTCTGTCAACAGGAGAGAACTCTCCAATTTACTGGAGATGCTAACAAAGAAACAGCAGTGATTTAAAATCTCCACTGGGAAATGGTGAACAACAGCAGAACCCCAACTAACGGAAGGAAATGCATATGATCACAGTGTAGTTCAATTGTTTAAGTCAATATTGTCTCTGGTGATCTGGGGAGAGAATTCCACGGTAAGTGGTTTTGAACGAGGCAAAATGCCCATGTATTTGGTTCCCAAATGATGTGTAGCCCAGGCCCTACAAAAGATCTCTCCTAGCTAATCCTATGTTATGGGGAATGCTGCCCTTCATGACGCAGATGTTGACGAAATAGAAGTGGGTTTTTTGTTGAATTTATCCTTTGTAGGTGTTAAAAAATGTGTATAAAATCAGTGTTGGAAATGTAATAGCTGCAGAACAATAGCTATTTTTGAATAGAATCTCCAGCTCTGGTAACAAACAAAGATTATGATCCAGCCCTGTATCCAGTCCCTTGCCTGGAACTGTGCCACCAAATTAAAGAAAAGCTGGGCATGGTTTGGGAAGCCATTCCTCACTAACACTGCTGAGATTTTGAGTGGTTTTTTAAAGGATTCTACTTCAGAGAAGTGTAAATTTACCCTAACCAAGGCCAAGGATTTGGAAAGAACTGGGGTGGAAAGAGTACACACTCAGTTCTTGGTTTCAACCCCAGTAAAGAAGCTATGGTGACCAATGACCCAAGGAAAATGGTTTGTAGAACTCCACTTCCTAGTGCAGTGTCACTGATTACAGTTCCAGAGGATACCAAGGTTAGATTGAGAACAATCATCCTTCACTGTTTGGATCCAAAGAGAGAGTGCTTCATAGGACGTTCCTTCCCCGTGAATCCCAAACTGGCTGCCTGATTGGGTAACAAGGACTTTCAGGCTGTAGAAACGATGTTAACCAATGAGGCAACGAATGTGTCAGAGTCCAATTTCAGACTTCCGGATACACGCATGTTGAGCCCTGATTCTGTGGTTTTGTGTCTGACGTTATGGCTAAACAATAAAGCTGATGTTGTTGCAGCTGCATAATGTAGCTGTGCTGCTGTAGCACTGCTATTAGAGATGCTCTCAGCCAATGGGAGAGATCTCTCCCATCGACTTTATTAGTCCAGCCCCCGCAAGCAACTCTCCTGCTGATGTAGCGCTATCTACACAGGGGGTTAGGGCTTTGTAACTACGTTGCTCAGCGGTGCGGGCTTTTCACACCCCTGAGCAATAGAGTTAGACTCACAGACTTTAAGGTCAGAAGGGACCATTATGATCATGTAGTCTGACCACCTGCACAACGCAGGCCACAGAATCTCACCCACCCATTCCTGTAATAAACCTCTTACCTATTTCTGAGCTATTGAAGTCCTCAAATCATGGTTTAAAGACTTCAAGGTACAGAGAATCCTCCAGCAAGTTATACCGATAAATGACTTTAGTGTAGACCAGACAGTTTTTTCTTGAGTTTTATGCATTTACAGCACTTCTCTACTTCCTCCTACTTTCAAAGATTAAAAAAGTGTGAGAAGAGAGGTATTTTTCCTCATGATGCAAACATTCCCACATAGGAGACCTCTTCCACCAACACACATGGCAGAAGATCCTGAGATATATGAACTCACAGAAGTGGTTGGGACCTACGTTGGGACAAACCACAACTTGAGCCAAGGTTCAGTTGTTGGCACTGGGGATTAAAAGAAAACTAACATATGTGACCAGAATTTGTGATCTTTGAATATGTTGTTGTTGCCAATGAAAATGAAATTATAGGTGAAGTTATTGGTTAAAGAGTAAGAGACTAATTGTGTGATAATCTGAATTATTTTGGAATACTGAAAGTTGTCTTGTTTTTTGTTTTGTTAGTCATACAGGAAATGATGGCTCATCTTGAAAAGTTAATTTGATTTAATTTACCCCCTGTAGTGTAAGGAGTTCTGGTAGAAAACCTCACTCCAAAGGTTGGATGGGAGAATGTGTGTGAGAGTGTGTGTATAAGAGAATATTGGCCCAGTATAGATTTTAATTTTTTGTATTTCAAATAGAACTTATTTAGGTTGGCCTCAAAGTCAATTTCTATTAAAAGGAAAACTACTCGAGACAAGTTGTATAACTTTTTGCTCACTTACACTGTAAGGGTCACTGAGTTCCCCACTTCTCTAATTTGCAAAGGAAAGGCCTGACCTCTGTCATAGGACGTGTCCAGCAGGTAGGAAAGCTGCACTCGTCAACCATTAATATGAAGGAAAAGGCTGAAGTCCATTACCTTTCAGGTCAATAAGCCATCTAAAGGCTGGTCTATGCTGAAAAGCTGTGTTGACATAGCCACATGTGAAAAATCCACTCCACTGAGAGAAGTAGTTAGTGACCTAAGCCCCAGTGTAGACAGTGTTAGGTTGTTAGAAGAATACTTCCAGTGTTTGAAGGGTAGGCATAGCCTTAGACAGATTGATCCCCTATGGGAAGCAAGTCATGACATCAATTCCAATTTTGACCCATCTCCCTGTATGTGAGAAAGCTACGAGTACGGAGGGCTGAGCCAGCTGTCCGATCGCCTGGTTCCTCAATTGTAGCTACAGCTCTCAGTACCCATCAATCCTAAGACTGAGAGAAATGGACAGTTCCAACCGTTATCATTTTAGTATCTTATGGTCCTTTTCTATTTTTTGTGCTGGCCTGTCTATTATATCAGGGTGTGAGTGTATAGCTCAGTACAGCTCACTGCATTGGTGCCAATTATTGGCAAAGGGGTCACTGTTATTCACAAGCAACTCCTGTCTCAGACCTGACAAACTCGCCACACCTAATACACTGATTTTATTATATTTATCCAGGAAGCATGGCAGTGAGATCTCTACTGAAAGCTTGTAATTTATTGATACTCCTACTCACTGAGAGAGGTGTGTATGAGTCATATTGAAGGAGTAATGTAAGTACATGAAAAATTATGCCCATATGGTATTGTCATGAAAATGTGTCACCCCAATCATAGGTCTTGGTGGGGACGGCCCATTCAAGTGGGAGGGAATTGTCACCCGTTGCTTGCTAACCAGTTATGACAATCGTCAACCTTTACACCAACCCAGAAAAGCCAATGGAAAACTATCAAAGACAAACTATAGACATCGAAACCCTGTGGAAGTGACACGGACAATATGACAATGAGGAGATCGTCCTTTCTGTGAATAAAGACAAAAGACTGATTCAGTTTATAACAGGGTGGAGAAAAACACTCTGGGTCCATTCACCAAGGAGATCCCTGATGACCAGTGGTGCTTCATGAAAGGCAGGGCCCTGGCTCCTAGGGACTAGTAATCACTGCAATAGACTGAAGTGTGAGGTGAGAATTTACTTAGATAGGAAATCTACTACTAAAAATTGTAGGTTGCATTTTGTGATTTTGTTTTGGCGGTAACGGTTTCCATCACTCGTGTTTGTTTCTGTTTAAATCCCTGAATCATAATAGCCATAAACCTCTCCGCTATGAAAAAGTCTGGAATCCTGCACTTAGGATAGAAGAATCCCATGCACTGCTACAGGTTGCAGACTGACTTGCTAAGCGGCAGTTCTGCAGAAAAGGACCTGGGGATTACAGTCAACGAGAAGCTGGATGTGTGCCTTTGTTGCCAGGAAGGTTAACGGCATATTGGGCTGCATTAGTAGTAGTAGCGTTACCAGCAGACCAAGGGAAGTGATTTTCCCCTCTATTTGGCACTGATGAGGCCACATCTGGAGTACTGCATCCAGTTTTGGGCCCCCCACTACAGAAGGGATGTGGACAAATTAGAGTGTGTCCAGTGGAGGGCAATGAAAATTATTAGGGGACTGGGGCATATGACTTATGAGGAGAGGCTGAGGGAACTGGACTCATTTAGTGTGCAGAGAGAAGAGGGAGGGGGGATTTGATAGCAGCCTTCAACTACCTGAAGGAGGGTTCCAAAGAGGATGGAGCTCGGCTGTTCTCAGTGGTGGCAGATGACAGAACAAGGAGTAATGGTCTCAAGTTGCAGTGGGAGAGAACTGAATTAACTCCACTCACCTGGGTTAGAAACATTTGTTTCTTTCGAGTCGATAGTGGAAAACAGGACAGTAATTCAGACCTAAGAGGCAAGGAAGAGGCTTCATGACTTTGATCTCCAGGAAGGGAGAGGGGAAAAGCCCAGAGCTGCCTTTAGTCCCAAGCTGAGGTCTCCTGGAAGGTGGAAAATTCCCTTTATCATGGAGGATCCCATGGGATCTTGCTGCTCCAGATTCTCTAGAGTCCTGGGTGCGGGGAGGGGGTCACTGCACAACGTGAAATGCAAGGGAGAACCCTGGAAGGGACGGGAGGAACAGAAAATGGAGAGGAATGAAACAGAGAGAAAACCCCTCTTCTCTCTTGGGGAAACTCCCCACCATGAAGGGCAAAGAACACAGAGACATTCGCCACACACTGAGCAGTGATAGACTCGTTGATGCCTATCCCAGTGAGAGCAAAGAGCCGCCAGAGCTGGAGGTGTGGGCTGCTGTGCTTTCCTTCCCAGATGCTGGAATAATTTGCAGCACGGAGACCTGGCTGGGCGCTGATCGGGCGGAAGAGCTGCTTGCCCCAGTGGGTGGTGGGGTCCTCGGGGGAAGAGGCTGAGTGGGGGCAGGGCATGGGGGCAGAGCGCAGGCGGGGCCACGGTCTGAGTGCTGGTGGCTCCCCCACTCCTCGGGAGGTTCTGTCCAAAGGCGGCGGCCCAGCCCCCCTCCAAGGGAGGTGCGTCACATCCAGCATTTCTTGCCCCATTTGGGAAGGCTCAGCCTCCCTGAGCCTCTTCTACCCGCCGCCCACGCTCAGTGTCACTGGTAAATAGGGTCAGATGAGACTCTGGGGGCCTGGGGTGTGAAATGCCTGGATGAACCTGGCTGCCTGAGCCCAGCCCCTCTGCACTCAGGGGAGCGGTGAGAGGGGGAGGGGGCTCAGTGAGTAAATCCTCAGAAATCTCACCCCTGCGTTTGTAATGTCAGGCTCCAGCAAACAAGTCCCTCTATGTGTGAGGGGGAGGGCCATGGGGGTGTCAGTGTGAAGGGAGGGGCTGTGAGAATCATAGAATATCAGGGTTGGAAGGGACCTCAGGAGGTATCTAGTCCAACCCCCTGCTCAAAGCAGGACCAACCCCAACTAAATCATCCCAGCCAGGGCTTTGTCAAGCCTGACCTTAAAAACCTCTAAGAAGAAGATTCCACCACCTCCCTAGGTAACCCATTCCAGTGCTTCACCACCCTCCTAGTGAAAAAGTTTTTCCTAATATCCAATCTAAACCTCCCCCACTGCAACTTGAGACCATTACTCCTTGTTCTGTCATCTGGTACCACTGAGAACAGTCTAGATCCATCCTCTTTGGAACCCCCTTTCAGGTAGTTGAAAGCAGCTATCAAATCCCCCCTCATTCTTCTCTTCTGCAGACTAAACAATCCCAGTTCCCTCAGCCTCTCCTCATAACTCATGTGCTCCAGCCCCCTAATCATTTTTGTTGCCCTCCGCTGGACTCTTTCCAATTTTTCCACATCCTTCTTGTAGTGTGGGGCCCAAAACTGGACACAGTACTCCAGGTGAGGCCTCACCAATGTCGAATAGAGGGGAACGATCACGTCCCTCGATCTGCTGGCAATGCCCCTACTTATACAGCCCAAAATGCCGTTAGCCTTCTTGGCAACAAGGGCACACTGTTGACTCATATCCAGCTTCTCGTCCACCGTAACCCCTAGGTCCTTTTCTGCAGAACTGCTGCCTAGCCACTCGGTCCCTAGTCTGTAACAGTGCATGGGATTCTTCCGTCCTAAGTGCAGGACTCTGCACTTGTCCTTGTTGAACCTCATCAGGTTTCTTTTGGCCCAATCCTCTAATTTGTCTAGGTCCCTCTGTATCCTATCCCTACCCTCCAGCGTATCTACCACTCCTCCCAGTTTAGTGTCATCTGCAAATTTGCTGAGAGTGCAGTCCACGCCATCCTCCAGATCATTAATGAAGATATTGAACAAAACCGGCCCCAGGACCGACCCTTGGGGCACTCCGCTTGAAACCGGCTGCCAACTAGACATGGAGCCGTTGATCACTACCCGTTGAGCCCGACGATCTAGCCAGCTTTCTATCCACCTTATAGTCCATTCATCCAGCCCATACTTCTTTAACTTGCCGGCAAGAATACTGTGGGAGACCGTATCAAAAGCTTTGCTAAAGTCAAGGAATAACACATCCACTGCTTTCCCCTCATCCACAGACCCAGTTATCTCCTCATAGAAGGCAATTAGGTTAGTCAGGCATGACTTGCCCTTGGTGAATCCATGCTGACTGTTCCTGATCACTTTCCTCTCCTCTAAGTGCTTCAGAATTGATTCCTTGAGGACCTGCTCCATGATTTTTCCAGGGACTGAGGTGAGGCTGACTGGCCTGTAGTTCCCCGGATCCTCCTTCTTCCCTTTTTTAAAGATGGGCACTACATTAGCCTTTTTCCAGTCATCCGGGACCTCCCCCGATCGCCATGAGTTTTCAAAGATAATGGCCAATGGCTCTGCAATCACATCCGCCAACTCCTTTAGCACCCTCGGATGCAGCGCATCCGGCCCCATGGACTTGTGCTCGTCCAGTTTTTCTAAATAGTCCCGAACCACTTCTTTCTCCACAGAGGGCTGGTCACCTTCTCCCCATACTGTGCTGCCCAGTGCAGCAGTCTGGGAGCTGACCTTGTTCGTGAAGACAGAGGCAAAAAAAGCATTGAGTACATTAGCTTTTTCCACATCCTCGGTCACTAGGTTGCCTCCCTCATTCAGTAAGGGGCCCACACTTTCCTTGACTTTCTTCTTGTTGCTAACATACCTGAAGAAACCCTTCTTGTTACTCTTAACATCTCTTGCTAGCTGCAACTCCAAGTGTGATTTGGCCTTCCTGATTTCACTCCTGCATGCCTGAGCAATATTTTTATACTCCTCCCTGGTCATTTGTCCAATCTTCCACTTCTTGTAAGCTTCTTTTTTGCGTTTAAGATCAGCAAGGATTTCACTGTTTAGCCAAGCTGGTCGCCTGCCATATTTACTATTCTTTCTACACATCGGGATATGGAGGGGGAGGGGCTGTGAGGATATGGTCACCTCCAGGAAGCGGGAGCCCCCTGACATGGGGGTTGAACTGGCCCCCTCCCCCCAGGCCCTAGGGCCCAGCATGGAGCTGCTGTTCTTGTGAGTTCCCTGAGAGTCACAAAGGGGTGATGTGAGGTTCCCAGAGTGACTGACAGATGGGGACATGGGCTCGACATCCCAGCCTGAGGGAGCTCCAACCCCATCTCTGCCCTCAAAGAAGGAAAATGAAAATCAATTACCATAATGGCAAATTTCACCCCAGAAGGAAGGAGACAGCTCCTTTTAAAGCACAGTTTGGGTTGGTTCCTGCTATGTACAGATGGTTTTGTTGCTGCTGCTGCTGCTGCCAATCCTTGGGCTCTGCCCAGATAAGGATCGATTCAGGCTCTCACTCAAGTGAAGGAGGGAGATGATTTTTTTCACAGGGACGGCTGCCTCGTCTTAACGGTATTTGTCTGTCACCTTCTAATCTAGTGGGTGCTTGGTACATGCAGGCAGCCCCCGCTCCTGGATCTGTCGCGAGGGAAGAAAGTTTCTACATAAAATCCCAATTTTTTTACCAAAAGGAGGGAAAGGAAATGGCCACAAGATGGAGCGAGGACATAAGGAATGTAACACAACCCTGTTCTTAGGGGTAATCCATTATTTTTTGTCAAGGTCCAAAATTGTTGGTCAAGGTCTAGTCAAGGTCCAGACTCCAGCATAAATAATAATAAAAAATAATAATAATAATGATGATAATAAGAAGTAAATAAAAAGATTTTAGGGTCCATTCAAAAGCGATTTGGCCCGCCGTCTACCTATTGATTACCCCACATTGACTCTGAGAGGTGATTTATCTCCACTCTCTTGGATTTGAAGAACTGGTTAGTTTTACCCTTGGTATCCCACTAGGCTGAACAAGCCATAGAATCATAGAATCATGGGCCCAGGACAGCACTCCCATCCACCTTCCCACCCGCCCTCTTCTTCTGACGTTACACCCCGGCCTGGCCCGCCTGGGTATAGGGTGACCAGATGGGGGGAAGAAAATATCGGGACGGGGCGGGGAAAAAAAAAAAGCCAAGCGAGTCCTGCCGGTGGATATCGGGACAACATTTTATTGGGACGTCTGGTCCCCCTACCTGGGTAGCATATGTGTAAGTATGAACGTGAGTTAGGGCTTGGGGTTCTAATGCTTTCTTTCTTACCCTGAGTGATGTGGGAACGGTCTCTCTGCTGTTTGACAAAATAATAAAGTATGAAGCTTTTAAAATTTAGATCCTTGGGGCGCCTCGTCATTTCCTCCCCAAAAAATCCTGTGGCCCCCAGCCTGATCAACTGACATTCCAGGCAGATTGGTAACAAAAATCTGTCACAGTTTTGGTGGAGAATTGCGGAGGGGGGGAGCTCTGCGGCATGCGCCAATGGTTCTACCCTTGGTATTTCATGTTTGCTCTGTCTGGCACTGGTGGTATTTCATGCTGAGGATTTATAATTACAGGTGTGCCTCACCCTCAGTTGTAGCATAGCTGAGAACCACAGAGGGGTTTAGCATTCTGCTCTCCACCCTGGTCAGCAGGGGAAGGGTGCTGGTGGGTCAACCCCTGGTCGTATGAGTGCTGGGTAGAGGGGGACTTAGAACCCCTCACTCCAGGAGAGAATCATAGAAGATCAGGGTTGGAAGGGACCTCAGGAGGTATCTAGTCCACCCCCCTGCTCAAAGCAGGACCTAATCCCCAACTAAATCATCCCAGCCAGGGCTTTGTTGCTGCCGAGCAGTCAGTAGGTGAAGCTGGGACAACAGGGTCAGGTAGCAAGTGGTGGCAGGACTCTTGCTGCCGGGTGCCTAGGTCAACCCATTGGGTCAAAGGGATTGAGCTGAAGACCTGGTGACTTAGTCTTTGGGGAAAGCAGGGGAAGCCAATTCTCCGGTATGTAGGTGAGGTGGCCGCTGAGGTTTTCCCTTCCTGCTCCCTGTGCCTCTGCACCCCAAAATTGCTGTCAGCCACCAAGGTGAGCCTGGAGAGAGGAGGCAAAGGGGCTGGCTCCGTCCATCTTTCCCTGCGCTGCTGGAGCCCAAGAACCTGGGAGCCAGCAGGTGAAGCCAGGAGAACAGTGGCGGCAGGACTCTTCCTGCCAGGGTCTAGCTGCCCAACTTCCTCCCTGTCCTTCTGGGCCCCCGTCACCTTCAGCCACCACGTAACCCAGGAGCTAAGGCAGGAATGGGGTGAGGAAACAAGTCAAGCTGAGCAAGGCAGGCAAAAATTCCTCTTGCCTTCATGGGCCGCTCGCAATGATGTCCTTTTTGTGGGCCGTGGCTGACAAAAACAACCTGGACAGAGAAGCAGCAGGCTAAAAAGGTGTCCTGCAGGTGCTGCAGTAGTTCAGTCGTTTGAGCGTTAGACTGAAGATCTCGAGGTCCCTGGTTTGATCCCAGGCTTTGGCATGCTCTTTGTGTGCATGGGTGGGCTGTTTTCTAGAAGTGCAGTGGTATCTCTACCCGCCACGAGTCCCTCATGTCAGGCTCCCCAGTGGGAAAAGACAGCATGGGCTTGTGCACCGAGTTGGCCCACCTGACTGTTCCTTTTTTCTCTTGCTCTTTCTCAGCAAGGGGAAGAAAAAGCAGCTCTCCTTCAAGCTGGAGTCAGAAGGGCGACGTAAGGATGACTTCCTGAGCACCAGCTCCAGTCCTTTGCTCTACCAGCTGACCCATCGAAGGGCTGCCACCACTTTCTCCAGGTTCGCCCATCGGTGTGCGCCAGGGCGAGCGCCAGCCAAGTGGATGGAATTTGAAGGGAGGGGCAGAGCCCTATGACAGAGTTTCTGTAGTGTAGTGATTATCACGTTTGCCTAACATGTAAAAGGTCCCTGGTTCAAAAAGAGGCAGAAACATGATAGCTTCCTTTTTCCTAGCTGTCCAGCAAGGCGCTCCTCCTTCTGCCACTGATCTGTCCCTGGGATAACCCCAACCCCTGCAGGACAGAGGGTGGTGAAATGAGATGAGAAAGCACTTTGGCATCAGCTGGGGAAAGCTGGAGGATCTAGGCCGGTCACCTTTTGGAGCCTTCTGGCTTGGTCTCCTCTGCCCTTGGAGTTTGGCCTATGGAGGCCGGTTCTTCCTGCTGGCTCCTTTGCGTGACTTGCCAAAGGAGGAAGTGAGGCAGGAATGGGGCAAAAGAGGAAGTTCATGCTGAGGAAGGCACGGCAGAAGCTAAGCGCCTCAGTGCAGCTAAGTGGGGTTAGTAGAGCGCCACCATTCGTTCTGCCAAAGCCTGGGGAGGTGCGGTTGGCTTCTGGGAGGTAGAATTCTCTGCCTGCCTCTTGGTTCCTTGCAGGGACGGCTCCTTGCAGCCCAGGAGAAGGATGGTTCTGGGCGAAAGGAAAATAAGCAAAGGTGAGTCTCAGTAGGCTCCTTTCTGGCCAAGAGGGTGTGCTGTGGTGGGCTTGGGAGTTGCCTGCGAGCCGTGGGTGGACTTGTTCCAGTGAGAACCGCTGCTTGTTTCTGGCTTACCTGGGGGCGCCAGTGGCAGCTTGCCAGGGGGCAGGTGCTGGCTTGAGTGAATGGGATATAGGAAACCCCAGCCTGCCCCTCCGGGGCCAAGTCCACTGCTTGTCTCCTGCGTTGTGACATCCAGATTTAAAGCTCCCTAGCATGAGCTGCGGCACGTGTATTAAACCTTTCTCATTGGCCTGGTCATTGCCAAAGTAGCTCCGTTGGGAGTGCGTTAGATTGAAGGTCTGAAGGTTTCTGGTTTGAGGCCAGGCTGTAGCCCACCCCGTTGTGCTGGGCTTTCTTCTGGGTGTGCAGCTGTGCCTTGAACTCATGAGTTTTCCTAATTTCAGAGGCAACACTTGTAGAGGGCGATATGTGGGGTCATGTGCCCCCACCTGGGTTAGCTATCACCTGCTACAGCATGTGGTGCTGCCAGGCTCCCTCCCTGCACAGCAGCTGCTGGAGGGGTAAGTGGACAGGGGCTGCCTTTGCTGCTTCCTCCCCCTGCATTGTTCACACCTGGGAGGGGCTGTTGATCGTAAGGGGGTGGGGATGAACCTTGAAATTGTGCCCCCCCCCCCCACTCTTTCAGCAGACACCAGTCATCTGTGCCTGGTTTCCAGCTCCTCAGCCAGAGGAAAAGGTGCTATTCTGCTCCGGAGTTGCCAGCCGTTACTTTCTTTCTCATGAAGGGGAGGAAAAAAGAATCTCTTTTTCAAACCCCAGTCCTACCGTTGACCAAGGTGTGACTTTCTAAATTCCTGCTACAGCGGAGGATATAGAGTTAGTGGGGCCCTGTGAGCAGCTTCATTTTCGGGGGGCCCCCTTGGAACCCATCCAAGAAAAAGAACATTCTCTCCTATCTCCCCCCATTTTTCATTTTTTTTCTCCATCTTCCTCCTATATTATAAGTAATGGGAGGTAAAGGAATATAAAGGAGGTACCTTGATTGGAGCAGTGGGTTGGGGTGTATGATGGGTGGCAGGGGTCAGGATCTGGGAAGGAGTTTGGGTGGTGGGTGCGGGCTCTGGGCTGGGACGGGGGTTGGGGTGAGGGAGGGGCTGAGGGGTGTGGGCTCTGGGAGGAAATTTGAGTCCGGGGTGCAGGCTCAGCGCTTGGATGGGGATTGGGGTATGGGATGGGGTGAGGAGTGTGGGCTCTGGGAGGAAGTTTGGGTGGTGGGTGCGGGCTCTGGGCTGGGACGGGGGTTGGGGTGTGGGAGGGGCAGAGGGGTGTGGTCTATGGGAGGAAGTTTGGGTGCAGGTTGCAGGCTCTGGGCTGGGGCAGGGGGTTGGGGTGAGGGAGGGGCTGAGGGGTGTGGTCTATGGGAGGAAATTTGAGTCCGGGGTGCAGGCTCTGCGCTGGGATGGGGATTGGGGTATGGGACGGGGTGAGGAGTGTGGGCTCTGGGAGGAAGTTTGGGTGCGGTGTGCGGGCTCTGCACTGGGGCAGGGGGTTGGGGTGCAGGAATGGGTCAGGGGGGTGGCACTTATCTTGGGTGGCGCGGCTCCCAGAGCGACCAGGTGATTCAGGGACATGCCAGACACTTCTGGGAGCGGCGTGGCATGGAGGGAGGGAGGCAGAGTGGGTAGGGAGCAACCTTAGCACTGCTGGCACCTCTCTGCACACCCGTTTGGGGGAGGGGAATTAACTATTTTGACCACTGGGCAGCAGAAACTGTCTCTGAAACTACAAGTCATGGTATTAAGGGCCTGGCTACTGAAGAAACAGAACACCATTGAAAATGTGCATGGCACTGCTAAACATTTTAACCAAACACAAGTAAAAATTAATAAACTAATTTCAGGCGATGATATGAAGGCAAGGGGGAAAAAAATCTTAACTAAATTATTTGTACTGCTTAGTAGCGTTTATAGCAACTACCATAACAATTCACTAGAGAATATTAAAAAACAAAGAGAGAGAAAGTGGCCTAACCTTATTAGTAATAAACGTCTAATTGGCATTTCCCTTAGAGTATAATATAACAGTAGTGAATTGGCAATGTGTCAAATTGTTAAAACAAATTCCCTGTTAGGACCAGTCACAATCTGGGGTCAGTGACACTGCATCCTAACTGAGGTACATGTTATTCAAAACAGTCGTGTTCACTGTCCAGTTACCCATATTGAATGCAGACACAGCAATATTAGATACATTGGTTACTGTCCGTTCAGCAGGTTATTTTCTACTTATTTATAATTACTGAAAATGCTTTAAGCTGATGGGAGACAGCTCTCCCGTCCGTGTAGTTAATCCACCTCCCCGAGGTCAGTGGGAGAAGCTATGTCGGTGGGTGTGTAAGCTGTTGTGTTTACATGTATATATAAAGTTTAACCAATTATGATTTTCATGGGGGTATAGCTCAGTGGTAGAGTGTTTGACTGCAGATCAAGTGGTCCTTGGTTCAAATCCAAGTGCCCCCTTAGAAACCTGTTCCTTTAACTACATTTTTTGCATATCCATTTCCATTATGTTCAGGAGTTCCACTGAATGGGGATGCTTGAAATGAATGGAAACACTCAATGTTTTCCTGTGCAAATGCATAAAAACCTGGCAAACGTGTCCCTCAGCTGAAATCAATTTCAATCCTCTAAGTGTCTAGTTTAGGTTTTCATCAATTAAACAAAGGTATAATATCAATGCACATTTGCAGGTCCTTGGTCTCCATGGGCTCCAATGTGCAGAAGAACAAGAACCACGTCCACGTGGGAGGAATGGACTAGTCCGTATTACATTTGGTAAGTACGTTGCCATTGGGACTGAAAACTCTACTGGAGGTGGACAGGAACCTCTTACAAAAATAAAATAACCAAGATTTACCAAACTCCCTGTTACACATTCAAACCTCTCTTTGTGCACACAATATCAATTGGGCTCTAATAAATGTCAACCTTCCTTTAACACAGATCGTTGTTCCTTGTAACTTTCCGATGCATTCAAATGGCAGCTGTTTAAAGGTAATGTGCTTCTAGTCCATGATCAGCAGCAGAGTCTCTATACATTTACCAACCATAGAGCTGGTTGTGTCTCCATCTAACTGCAGAGTTAGTGTAGTACTTAAGGGTATGTCTACACTACGGGATTACTCCGAATTTACAGAATTCGATTTTTGGCAACAGATTGTATAAAGTCGAGTGCATGCGGCCACACTAAGCAGATTAATTCGGCGGTGCGCGTCCATGTAC
>QXTE01000700.1:118465-133681 GCA_003942145.1 Platysternon megacephalum
TTTGCCTCCTTGGTTTTCTGGTAGGCTTGTCGGAGCTCCTTCACTTTCACACGGCACTGATATGAGTCCCTATTGTGGCCTCTCTCCATCATGCCCTTGGAGATTTTGTCAAAAGTTTTGGCATTTCGTCTCTTGGACCGTAGTTCTGCTAGCACTGAATCCTCTCCCCATATAGCGATCAGATCCAGTACCTCACGTGTGGTCCATGCTGGTGCTCTTTTTCGGTTCTCGGACTGCATGGTTACCTGTGCTGATGAGCTCTGTGTGGTCACCTGTGCTCTCCACGCTGGGCAAACAGGAAATGAAATTCAAAAGTTCGCGGGGCTTTTCCTGTCTACCTGGCCAGAGCATCCGAGTTTAGATTGTTGTCCAGAGCGGTCACAATGGTGCACTGTGGGATAGCTCCCAGAGGCCAATACCGTCGAATTTCATCCACACTAACCCTAATTCGAACCGGCAATGTCGATATCAGTGCTACTCCCCTCGTTGGAGAGGAGTACAGAAATCGATTTTAAGAGCCCTGGGAGGGTTTACGCCCCTCCTTACTGGGCAGCACAGCCTAATGGCCAGAGTCCATAGGAGTGCCCCGGGTTGCAGGGCAGCACGGCCTAATGGCCAGAGTCCATAGGAGTGCCCCGGGTTGCAGGGCAGCACGGCCTAATGGCCAGAGTCCATAGGAGTGCTCCGGGTTGCAGGGCAGCACGGCCTAATGGCTAGGGGGGTGGGTCCTACCGAACCCCGCTGAGGCTCACCGGGGGCAAGGTACCAGTCCACCGCCCCCCTCGGTTCGCTTCCTACCGGAAGGAGAGTTGGGGTCTCCCAGGAATCCCAAGGTTCCCCGCAGGTCTCCGGGTCGGTCGTCTCCCCTGGTTCCTTCCACGGTAGGGGTTCGAGCTGGTCTGTGGAAGCCTCCGGTCCCAGCAGCTTCAAGGGCGTTGGCTGGTCCTCCGCAGGAGCTTCCCTGTTGCGTCCTTCCCCTGCGGCCGCCCGCCCAGACTGAGCTGAGTTCCCTCTCTTTATACTCCCACAGCATTTGGAGCATGCCCAGTACGAGCGGGGCGGGGCTTCCACCGCCAGAGCTACTGGTCGGGCGCTGCTGGGGCTGGAGCGGGGCGGGGCTGCCCCGTCACAAGCCCTTTATATCGAAGTAAATGGCTTCGTTGTGTGGACAGGTGCAGGGTTAATTTGCTTTGACGCGGCTAAATTCGAACTAAAATCGTAGTGTAGACCAGGCCTAAGTAACTGCACTGAGGGTACGTCCACACTACCCGCCCGGATCGGCGGGTAGCAATCGAATTATCGGGGATCAATCTATCGCGTCTCGTCTGGACGCGATAGATCGACCCCCGAACGCGCTCCCATCGACTCCGGAACTCCAGCAGGGCGAGCGGAGGTAGCGGAGTCGACGGGGAAGCCGCGGCCGTCGATCCCGCGCTGCGAGGACGCGAGGTAAGTGCCGGGTAATTCGAAATAAGATACTTCGACTTCAGCTACGCTATTCCTGTAGCTGAAGTTGCGTATCTTATTTCGATAGCTCCCCCTAGTGTGGACCAGGCCTAAGTAACTGCAGAGTTAGGGTAGAACCAGATAGTTAATTGAACAGTCTTACTTCTCTAGTCTCACTTTCTGGTCTCATTGATCATTTGGGTAGAAACAGCAAGGGTTTGGTGGGTTTTTTTGTTTTTTTCTCCCTTCATTTTTTCCTAAGGAATGTGTGATCTTGAGCATGTTATTTTAAGTTCTCTGTGGGTCAGGAAAATTCCATCTCCTTGAAATAGCTGGGGAACTGGCCTGTTTGTATAACCTAAAACAAAGGAGCTTTTGTAAAGCAGTTTTGTCTTTAAATATGCTGGGATAAAAATAGTAAATAGTAAATTCCACTGCCAGACACCAGGGCAGGATTAATTGATGGGGCCAGAATCAATTAATTACAGAAGAAACAAACTCTTCAGAAGTAGCTGTAATTTGTCCCCAAACCTTTCTTTGTTCTCATCTGCTATCAGGGAATTTCTTCTAGAGGGCAGAGTTAAGGTTATCTGGGCATGTACCGTCACTCTGTATTCCCTTTGTTTCCAGAGTTTGAGTTTTACTGAACTCGATGTTCTGGAAGGTAAGAGATATTCACAGTCAAAGTTAACTCTGTGTTAACAAAGCTTTTGTTAGTGACAAATAATTAGATTAATCCCTCACTGCGGTAATTCCACTGACTTCAATGTACTCTTTCCCCATTTCCAGTTCCAAAAAAATAAGCAAATTAAAACAACTGGAGAACTAAAATGCTGTGAGAAAGTGGAAGTGGTAGCTCAAATAATTCAGTTTCTTCTGTGTCTTGTGCGTGTGTAAAAGGCACAACACATTAATTTATAAGCACATCTTCCTTAACTTCTTAAAATAGTATGTAGTATATTAACTATATCAAGTGGGTTGTTCAATGCAATGAGGTTTTCATGCATTGCCCCAAACATATTTTTCATATTATTTAAATGACCACAACTCATTGAACATGAAATTGTTTGTTTCATGCTGTGAAGTGTAGCTCAAATTAATAGGTTTATTTTCTCTCTCTGTGTGTGAGGCACAACACATTAATTTAGTGATGCTGAAAATGGTCCCTTCTCTCCCCAGAACTTCCTCGGAATCACCTTCCCTTTGTAGATTAATCTGTACCTGTGTCCCTATGAGGAAAATATTGTTTTAATGAAAGAAAACATTTTTTTAATTCAAGGGACTGAGACAGAATGGCCACATGATGGCGACACAACATCAGGAACGCAAAGCAACAGGTTCCTGGTTTGCACATTGATGATGACAAGGGATTGAACTCAACTCCCTTCTTTTCACAGACACATGTGTTTAATTCTCTGAGGCCAAGTTTAAATGAATTTCCAGGGCTGATGAAGGGGGACTTTGGGATTGATTTCACTTGTCCACCAATGCAGTGTTTAGTGGTATAAATAGCACCATGGGCTGGACAGGGAATGGAGCCAAAGCCTGAGCTGCCTGGTAGCAAACCCTGGTTTCCCAGCTGCAATGGGACATGCTGCACATCTGCAGTGATGGTGTAAATAGCCCAGCATGGCCCCTTTGGGGTTTTGTGCCTGGCACAATGGTGCTGGTAGAAGTGCTGTTGTCATAAATGGTTTCACGGTGCTATGGCAAGAGACCCACACAACCTATGGCAATGGAGGGCTCATTCCACCCCAGTTGTGATGCAGAGAGAACAGGAGTTAGTTTCACATGCCTATTTTAAAGTGTAATCTGGGGCACCCTGCTCTGGGGGGGGGNCTGGCAGTTTAGACTCAGGGCTGGAACAGGGCCCTAATTTAGGCAGTGATCATATGCTGAACAGGGTTTACATGCGATGGGAAGTGAATTGAAGGTGTCTCCGGGGTGTGTATAGATGTATTGCTCTGGTTAGAAACTGTGGGTAAAAGGCAGTTCATACGGGGAGCAGGATTCAAACCTAAGCAGAAGAACCCCATGGGATTTTTATTCTAAAACCTTAAACACTCGGCCATCACAGCTGTGACCCCATTGAAGCTGCGGTGCCAGAGAAACTGGTAAATAATCACAATGCCAGGGCTTGAATTCTGAAATACAGAATTCAAACAGCAAACCTGCCTCCCAAAGCACAGAGAGAATTTGACATCTGTTCTCTTTGCTTAGCCACATGCAGGAGCACAGAGAGCACTTTTAAAGGTCTCCCCTCCCACAACTGGGGAAAGGGAAAGAACTCTTAGGTTCTAGCTTGATTCGAAGGAGGATGTCTGGACCATAGGGCCATGGACTGGGCTTTGCTAGAGAAACAAGTGACACATGGAACCAGGGTAGGAAAAATGTTTCCTGGAGTCAATAATTGAGCCCCTGGAATAGCAGCAGTATTGAGTAGCTGGAAATGTCTCACAAGAGGAGTTAGAGCTTTGGTGGTTCAGCAGCAGAAGTCTTACGTACAGCATGGGAGGTCTAGGTCTGACTAATAAAGGGCTTCATTTTATCACCTCAAAATTTCAGTAGATAAATTGAGCCCCAAACTCTGTGTGTGTGTGTGGTGTGTGTGTGGTGGGGGGTGGGGGTGGGTGGGGGGGAGGGGGAGTTTGGTCGGGGTTACTTTAGCTTTGATTTGTTTTGTTTTGTTTTTCCCATTTTAAATTACCTTGGTCATTTTGATGGGGAAAATGTTTGTATGAGGCCAAGGAAAAATTAAAAATCTGCGTGGAGTCTCCGAGTGCCAGGGCTAAGGCTAAGATTTAGCCATGGGTATGTTTAGTAAAAGCCATAGACAGGTCACAGGCAAGAAACAAAAATTCACAGCCCATGAATTGTCCGTGACTTTTCCTATAAATCCCCATAACTAAATCTCTCTTACTAAATCTCTGCTCCTGGGCCCCCCATGCTCTGGGGGACTCCAGATCCTGCCATGGGGCTGCTGCTCCGAGGACCTGGGCACCACTCTCCCGATGGGCCCTGACGTCACTGATCCAGTCACCCCCTGTACTGCTGTTGCTCAGAAAGTCCCCAGGCAGGAGCGCTGCCAGCTTTTTCGGCGCCCTAGGCGGCGGAAGGTCCCGCCCCCGAAATGCCGCCCCCAACAGCGGCGGCGGAAGGTCCCGCCCCCAAAATTCCGCGGCCGGCCGGGGCGCCGGCGCCCCCCAAATAGTAGCTTCAGAGAGGGCAGATAGTTGGCTCCCTGCTTCAGCTTTTCCTAAAGGAAATCCCAGAGAAAAAGAGACTGGAGCAAACTGATTTCTGGACAACCTCCCACCCATCTAACACACACAGAGAACTTTTCTAAGACATTAACTCTTCCTTCTCTTTGATGACTCTTTCCTGCAGCTGGAAGTACCAGTTCCTGGAGCCCCTTTCCACAGAGAACACAACCGCAGAGCAATGACAAAGTTGGGGGCTGCCAGGTTGTTGTGGGCGAGTAGTTAAGGGGATGCAATAAAAATCTAACAGAATCACACACCCCTCCTCCACCCCCGAGCAGCTTTGAATCTTGATGATTGTGATGCTGAGTTTCCACTGCCTCAGCATCCTCGACCCCCACTGGAGGCCGGTGCAGAGTCCTTAGATCCCTGTTCATATTTCAGACCCCAGCCGGTGCAGCATCCCTGCCCAGCAACTCACCATCTGCCCCAGGAGAACCGGCTGGTGGGCTGCATCCACAGGCAGACAGCTTCTACTGCTCCCCTCAGAGCAGGAGCAGCTGCTGGCAGCTAATCCCCATTTAAGGCTTCGGGGGCAAGGAGCTGGGGATCACTTGTTATTTCTTCCATACATCGAGTCTCAGTGTGTTTGAACACATTTCTCTCTAAAACTGATTTAAATTTAGAGCCCCACCCCCCATTTCTGCTTTGCATGTGCCTTATTCCTGTACCTAAAACATAAGAACGGCCAGACTGGTTCAGACCAATGGTCCATTAAGCCCAGTGTCCTGTCTTCAAACAGTGGTCAATGCCAGGTGCATCAGAGGGAATGAACAGAACAGGTAATCATCAAGTGATCCATCCCCTGTCGCCCATTCCCAGCGTCTGTACAAATGTGAACATAAAGAAATTTTGTGACCACTTGCAGCTACTTAGAATCATGGAAGATCAGGGTCAGAAGAAACGTCAGGAGGTATCTAGTCCAACCCCCTGCTCAAAGCCAACTAAATTTCCTCATCCAGGGCTTTGTCAAGCCAGGCCTTAAAAACCGCTAAGGATGGAGATTCCACCACCACCCTAGGAGGTAACCCATTCCAGTGCTTCACCACCCTCCTAGTGAAATAATTTTTCCTACTATCCAAACTAGATCTCCCTCAATGAAACTTGAGACCATTGCTCTTGGTTCTGTCATTTGCCACCACTGAGAACAGCCTAGGTCCATCCTCTTTGGAACCCCCCTTCAGGTAGTTGAGGGCTGCTATCAAATCCCCCCCTCACTCTTCTCATCTGCACACTAAAGTCCAGTTCCCTCAGCCTCTCCTTGTAAGTCATGTGCCCCAGTCCCCTAATCATTTTCCTTGCCGTCTGCAGGACTCTCTCTAATTTGTCCACATCCTTTCTGTAGTGGGGGGCCCAAAACTGGATGCAGTACTCCAGATGTGGCCTCACCAGTGCAAAATAGAGGGGAATAATCACTTCTCTCGATCTGCTGGAAACTCTCCTATTAATGCAGCCCAAGAGGCCATTAGCCTTCTTGGCAACAAGGGCACATTGTTGACTCATATCCTGCTTCTTGTCCACTGTGACCCCGAGGTCCTTTTCTGTAGAACTGCTTCTTAGCCAGTAGCAGTGCATGGGATTCTTCCATCCATCTTTTCCTTCTTGAAATTCCTCAGATTTCTTTTGGCCCAATCCTTCAATTTGTCTAGATCACTCCGGACCCAATCCCTACCCTCCAGCGCTTGGATTCTTGACATGCTTTCACAGAGGGAAGAACACGTTACATGATTTCATAGGGCAGACTTTAAGAGCTGTTGTGATTCAGGGAACTATGCTAGCGGGTGCTTTCCCTGTGTGGATTTGACAGGTGGATCAACATAGAGACACATTGTGCCCTTCTCAGGGTGCTGAGGGCTGTGAGTCTCCTTGTAGCCACCTGCCACTAGGAAGAGGGATTTTTTTCCATTTGGCAGCTGGATATTAACCACCAAACTCACTCAGCCTGTCAGGCACTCAAGCACCCGCCTCTGAGCTACAGCAGCCACTGTGAGTTGACAATAGAGGCACCCTAACCCCTGAGTTCCTTCAGTGTGTCCCCCTCTGGCGTCCAGCCCCAATCACCAGATACTCCGAGAAATCCCCGATCCTTTCTTCCCGAAGCAATGGTATATCCCAGGTTACCAGTTTTACTGTAGACCACTGCTACTGTATCACACACAGCACTTGAGTACAGTTATTGAACAAACGGAAATTTATTTAACAAGGGAGAGAGATTTAAACAGAAACGAATGTGACTGATGGAAACCAACCGTTACCAATAAAACAAAATCAGAAAATGCAACCTACACTTTTTAATAGTTACCTTTCCTACCTATGTAGGTTCTCAACTCACATTTCAGTCTATTGCAGTGATTGCTAGTCCCTAGAAACCAGGGCCCTAACTTTCCTGAAGCACCACTGGTCGTTAGGGATCTCCTTGGTGAATGGACCCAGAGTGTTTTTCTCTACCCTGTTTTAAAATGAATCAGTCTTTTCTCTTTATTCACAGAAAGGACGATGTCCTTATTGTCATATTGTCCTTTTCACTTCCACAGGGTTTCAATGTCTATAGTTTGTCTTTGATGGTTTTCTATTGGCTTTTCTGGGTTGGTGCAAAGGTTGATAATGGAGCAATACATCACATAACTGGTTAGCAAGAGATGGGTGACAATTCCCTCCCACTTGAACGGGCCGTCCCCACCAAGACTTATGACTGGGGTGACTCACTTTCATGACAATACCATACATAATTTTCCATGTACTTACATTACTCCTGCAATATACTTCCATGTACTTCCATTACACCTCACAGTGATTAGGAGTAACAATAATTTACAAGCTTTCAGTAGAGATCTCATTGCTATGCTTCCTGGATAAATATTATAAAATCAGTGTATTAGGTGTGGCGAGTTTGTCAGTCTGAGACAGGAGTTGCTTGTGATTAACAGTGACCCCTTTGCCAATTAGCACCAATGAGCTTTTGTCACACATGCACTGAGGTATACAATCACACCCTGATATAACAGAAAGGCCAACACAAAAAATAGAGAACGGAACAATAAGATACTTAAATGACAATGGTTGGAACTCTCCTTTTCCTGGATATTGATGGTTGACGATTGCAGCTTTCCTACCTGCTGGACACATCCTATGACAGAGGTCAGGCCTTTCCTTTGCAAATTAGAGAAGTGGGAAACTCAGTGACCCTTACAGTCTAAGTGGGTAAAAAGTTATACAACTTGTCTCCTTGAGTAGTTTTCCTTTTAATAGAAATTGATTTTGAAGCTAAGCAAAATAAGTTCTATTTGAAACACAACAATTTTTAATCTATACTTGCCAATATTCTCTTATACACTCTTTCTCACACACATTCTCCCACCCCAACCTTTGGAGTGAGGTTTTCTACCAGAACTCCTTACACTACCGGGGTAAATTAAATCAAATTAACTTTTCAAGATTAGCCATCATTTCCTGTACGACTAACAAAACAAAAAACAAGACAACTATCCGTTTTCCAAAATAATTCTGATCACACAATTAGTCTCTTACTCGTTAACCAATAACTTCACCTATAATTTCAATTTCATTGGAAACAACACCATATTCAAAGATCACAAATTCTTGTCATATATGTTAGTTTTTTTATCCCCATTGCCAACAACTGAACCTTGGCTCAAGTTGTGGTTTGTCCCAAGGTAGGTCCCAACCACTTCTGTGAGTTCATATATCTCTGGTTCTTCTGCCATGTGTGTTGGTGTAAGGAGTCTCCTATGTGGGAATGTTTGCATCATGAGGAAAAATACCTCTCTTCTCACACTTTTTAATCTTTCAAAGTAGGAGGTGGTAGAGGAGAAGTGATGTAAATGCATAAAACACAAGAGAAAACTGCCTGGTCTACACTAAAGACATTTATCGGTAAAAGTTTATTGCTCGGGGTGTGAAAAATCCACACCACTGAGCAACGTAGGTACACAGCCCTAACCGCCTGTGTGGATAGCGTTACATCAGCAGGAGAGCTTCTCCTGACAACATAGCCACCACTTGCGGGACCTGGACTAATAAAGTTCGACGGGAGAGATCTCTACTATTGGCTTAGAGCGTCTGTAATAGCAGCGCTACAGCAGTGCAGTTACCAACATCAGCTTAATTGTGCAGACACAAAACCATAGAATCAGGACTCAACATGCGAGTATCCGGAACTCTGAAACTGGAGCCTGACACATTCATTGCCTCATTGGTTACCATCATTTCTACAGCCTGAAAGTCCTTGTTACCCAATCAGGCAGCCAGTTTGGGATTCACGGGGAAGGAATGTCCTATGAAGCACTCTCTCTTTGGATCCAAACAGTGAAGGATGATTGTTCTCAATCTAACCCTGGTATCCTTTGGAACTGTAATCAGTGACACTGAACTAGGAAGTGGAGTTGTACAAACAATTTTGCTTGGGTCACTGGTCACCATAGCTTCCTTTACTAGGGTGGAAACCAAGAACTGAGTATGTACTCTTTCAACCCCAGTTCCTTCCAAATCCTTGGCCTTGGTTAGGGTAAATTTACACTTCTCTGAAGTAGAATCCTTTACAAAACCATTCCAAATCTCAGCAGTGTTAGTGAGGAATGGCTTCCCAAAACATGCCCAGCTTTTCTTTAATTTGGTGGCACAGGTCCAGGCAAGGGACTGGATAGAGGCCTGGAACAGAATCCCTGTTAGTTACCAGAGCTGGAGTTTCTATTAAAAAATAACTATTTATCTGCAGCTATTAGATTTCCAAGACTGATTTAATTTTATACACATTTTTACCAACTACAAAGGATAAATTCAACAAAAAACCCACTTCTATTTCCTCAACATCTGTGCCATGAAGGGCAGCATCTCCCATACCATAGGATTAGCTAGGAGAGATCTTCTGTGGGGCCTGAGTTACAAATGCTTTGGGAACCAAATACATGGACAATTTGCCTAGGTCAAAACCACTTATAGTGGAATTCTCTCCCCAGATCATCTGAGACAATATTGACTTAAACAATTGAACTACACTGTGATCATATGCACTTCCTTCAGTTAGTTGGGGTTCTGCTGTTGCTCATTATTTCCCAGTGGAGATTTTAAATCACTGCTGTTTCTTTGTTAGCATGTCCAGTAAATTGGAGAGTTCTCTCCTGTTGACAGAACTGCACTTGAACTTTCTCCATGTCATCATGCAGGGATGGGGAAAAAGCAAAGCTGAAGTGAGAAATGATGACTTTAGCAAATGGTCATTTCTCTTCAAGTCTCCAATAAATCTGAGTTCCATCCTATCAAACTGAACTAATATCCAATTGGGTGACCAAAGAGCCTTCAGGAAAGATAGAAACCCACATCACAGAGAGACAGAATACATGACAATGAAAGTGTCAAGTGAAATTCCAGAGCAGGTTACATCTGATTATTCAGAATCAGGACAAGAAATTTCTCCTTATCACTTTCTCCTCTGATCCATTCGAACCAGCTTCACTCAGCACTGTCTCAATAGTCAGTTATGCTATTTACAACATTTTTAGTATCCTTCCATCCCTATAATGGGGGACAGAACAGCCACCTTGCCAGAAGTGGCTTTACCAATAGATGGAACCTGGGATTTAAACTCCCAATGCTCACACTGTGTTTGGGATCCATTTGAATTCCCCTCCCAGGTCTTTGACACTTTCACCTCCAGTCACAGCGACTCTGATATAGGATTAAAGAAATCAAAGCACCATCTCCAAGCACAGACAGCTGAGAACTCTTCATCACACGACACTCTGAGAAGTGGGTGGATAGAATGTGAAGAAGATAAACTCTGCATGGCTCAGACAAAAGGTAACAGTTCTGCAGTGATGGGGAAGGAAGGAATCTCTGAGTCAACCCATCTCCTTCCAGTGTCACAGAGGCTGAAATGACACTTTTTTCCCCTGCNCTGAAGATTAACTCTGCATGGCTCAGAAAAAAAGGAACAGTTCTGCAGTTATGGGGAAGGAAGGAATCTCTGAGTCACCCCATCTCCTTCCAGTGTCACAGAGGCTGAAATGACACTTTTTTCCCTGCTCCTCTTCATTTAAATATAATTTGAAAAGTTCCCAATATAACTGCTCTTCAGCACAACCTAGAGCAACGTGAGAACATCTGGCAATGATATAATCTGTATCACTGGTGACTCTAACAATAACTTTGCAATAGGTGGAATGGTATAAATGTGATGCTCCCTGGTTCCTGATAGGAAGGGCACACTCGAATCACTCATGGGACAATGGAGTTGATAGAAAGGACAAATGGGCCCACTTCAAAACTGGGCAAACTGCAAAAGGAAAAATGGGCCACTCATCTGGACAAGCTGAGGGATAACAGTGCTGCAAATAGTTCAAACAGCTTTAAAAGTTACTATGTGGGAATCAGAAAAAGTATTAAAGAAAAAAAGGTATTATTAGCCCTAGAGGTTTTTATGGTCTTGATCTCCCTTGCAGATTCTCCGGTGGCTAACATGGGCTGAGTGCTAAGAGAAGGTATTCCCACACTCACTGCATTCATAGGTTCTCTCACCTGTGTGGATTCTCTGATGCCTAATAAGGTGCGAGCTGCGACTGAAGGTTTTCCCGCACTCATTGCATTCATAGGGCCTTTCCCCTGTGTGGATTCTCTGATGCCTAATAAGGTATGATCTGTGAGTGAAGTTTTTCCCACACTCACTGCATTCATAGGACCTCTCCCCTGTGTGGATTCGCTGATGTTCAGAAAGGGCTGAGCTGTTAGTGAAGCATTTTCCACACTCACGGCATTCATAGGGCCTCTCTCCTGTGTGGATTCTCTGATGCTGAGAAAGGGCTGAGCTGTTAGTGAAGCATTTTCCACACTCATTGCATTCATAGGGCCTCTCCCCTGTGTGGATTCTCTCATGTTGAGAAAGGGCTGATCTTTGAGTGAAGCATTTTCCACACTCAGGGCATTCATAGGGCCTCTCCCCTGTGTGGATTCTCTGATGTTCAGAATGGGCTGAACTGCTAGTGAAGTTTTTCCCACATGCACAGCATTCATAGGGCCTCTCTCCTGTGTGGATTCTCTGATGTTCAGAAAGGGCTGATCTTTGAGTGAAGCATTTTCCACACTCACTGCATTCATAGGGCCTGTCCCCTGTGTGGATTCTCTGATGCCTAATAAGGTTTGATCTTCGAGTGAAGTTTTTCCCACACTCACTGCATTCATAGGGCCTCTCCCCTGTGTGGATTCTCGGATGGTCAGAAAGGGATGAGCTCTTAGTAAAGCAATTCCCACACTCACGGCATTCATAGGGCCTCTCTCCTGTGTGGATTCTCCGATGCTTTATAAGGACTGAGTAGTCACATAAATTTTCCCCACCCTGAGTGAATGTATTTTTTCGCTTTTCCCTGAGGATTTCCTGATGTGTTCTGGTTTCCTTGAGGCCCTTCTGAGTTCCGTGACAGGAAAAAAAATTACCCACTTTCTCCCCTGGCTGGTTTCCCAGCTCTCTTTCTGGTCTGTGCTGAATCTCAGAGGATCTTCCCTGCTCATGACTGCTGGACACATTCCTTTTAGTTCTTTGCGATAATGCTCTGTGTTCATCCAGTTGCTCAACATTTCCCTGCTGAGAATTCTGCTCTTCTTTCTCACATACCATTGCGTCACCTGCTGTGATAGAGACAGAAACCTCAAACAGGGATGGAAAGGGGAAGACCAAACCAAAACAAGTGCTGGAGAGAGGCCAAATAAAAATCAGGAACTGAACTCCCCCAAACAGGAGAGAGGAGGGGATCAATTCAGCCTTCACATCCCATCCAACTTCGCAGGGGGAAGGGAGGAAGCTACTGCCTGGTGTCTGCTAGGATCTATAGGAAGCCATGAGCTATATTTACCCTGAGGATACGACCCCTGCTAGGGACAATAATGAACCAAGAGAGCTCCCAAGGGCTTTGTAGGGCATCCCAGATGTTTCCTTCAGGCACTTACAGATTCTGAATTGGTTTAATGTTTCCTCACCTGTGCAGGGAGCTCTCAGGATCTCTCTTTCCTCTGAACCCTGGAGGTCTGGGACCCATGGCTCTTCCCCTTGTTCCAGCTGTGAGATCACATCAAATTGGGAAACTGGAAACCCTGCTCAGATGAAAGAAAACAAAGGAGTTCAGCTGATTTCATAAAACTTGATCATAAAAAACATTCTATTAATTTAACTTCAGTACTTAGTGTGAGCTGGTGTGCCTGGGGCAGTCCTCACTGAAAATGCCAAGGTCAGGGCAGGCTGAAAAAGGGAGAGCAGATGCTCCCAAAACTGGTGGTTAACACTGAAGTTAAACTCACCGACCAGTCACAAACTGTGCTTCTGATCACCCACACTGGTTAACGAGACACTGAAAAAAGAAATCACGCAGCCCCCTTTATTGCATTTCAGTTCTCTGACTCCCAATCAGCACCTAGGTCTGGTACCGTGAGAGGTTATTTAAGAACTCTGTTCACGGTGGTGATACAGCATGGCCAGAGGGCAGCAAGAGAGTGATCCTATTTGGATCCAGGAAGTGGGCGGGTGGAAGGGTCAGCCACATTACCGGGTCACTATAGGTTTGGATCTTACCCAAAATACCATGCTGCCAGCCAATGCTTTAGCATCTAAACTAAATGTTTAGAAGAAAGAAAGAACGAAAGAACGAAGTTAAATGGGAAAGCAGTCAGATACATTCCATAATCTATATATAGGGTTCTTAGATGTATTGGTGAGTTGCTGGTGTGAACGTCCGTCTGGAACACATCCACAGCTTGGATGGGTCATTCAGTCCTTTGTTCAAGGCTTCCGTTTGTAGAGAAGTTGCTCCAGAGGTAGGAAGAGGGATTGAAGAGAAAATTGAGATGATGCAGCTGCCTTTTATATTCCTTTTGCCACGTGGCTTTTATTTTCTGTGTCCCAAACACAAGCTTCACAGCACATGGCATGGAAAAGCCTTGGCGTTCTCAGTAGACAGGTATAACCCTGCATGTCTTGCTGACTCAATAGGTGTATCCCCTTGGTCCTTTCCATGGGTTCATTGTACAGCTGATGACCCTGGATGGGCCATCAAACAGGGTAGGCAGTGCTGATGCCAATATGTCTGGGTGTGTCACCCAGAAACACTGCACAAGACTGGAAATAAAGATATACCCTACATATCTATATCTCACAGTACAAAGGTGATACAAACAGAAACAAAATGATCATACTTGGAAAATCATAACATTTTCCCTGACACCTTACATGGCATATCTAGCATGATTCATTGCAATTTTATCATATTGGTATTAATAATAATATAAAGTGTCTCACAATTCCAGACAGTGTCACACTTAGTAAACCAGTGAATTCCCAGGACCAGCTCCTTGAAGATGCAAAACACTCTGCTTATGAGGGATTGAAATGCCCACATATGTGCTGGGACCGGACACAGACACTGTGTCAGTCTGTACCCTTATGTTCACTCTTCTATAAAATTATGATCAATTTTGTACATAGTATTGCTTGTGAGGTACCATTTGAAATCACATAATCTACTGAATATTATTCTCCTGTTAAAAGGTGTAGCAACACTGTATGTAAAGTTATGAGATTTTTCTATATGATATTACTGAAAAAATTACAATTGTGGGGAACACCCAGAGAGCAGTTCCTCAGAGACAGCAAGGCAAACAGCTGGTCACATCACCATTCTCTGGAGGGGGATGGTGTGAAGACGACATTTACATTCCATCACAAGGACCACTTGAAACTCATATCTACAACAGGCAGCCTGTCACCATGACTCAGCTGAGAACTGAAGTAGTTTGTAGTACAAAGGACTGAATTATAAAAAGAGGTGAGGAAAATCCTTGAGACTCTCCCTCTCCCCTTGCCCTCTGCTCATGACAACTCCTGAAGCACTGAACTTGGGTGGCAGGAGGGTTAGGGGGAGTCCTGGCTGAAAGGAAAGCCAGCCTGTCTCAGCATATGTGAGAGAAACATTTGCTTTGAATCCATTTTAGCTTGTTAACTTAGACGTTAGTTTGTGTATTATCTTGCATTTCTTTTGTAAAAAATTCGGACTTCTATGCCTCATTACCCATAGTCACTTAAAATCTTTTTTCCGGTAGTTAACAATCTTGTTTTATTGTTTTATTTAACCAGTGTGTTTGGATTTGTCATGGAGTTTGGGGGAGACAAGGCCCTGCACCCCCGGCTTCCTGCGATTCACCATGACTCTCAGCCAGACAGTAGAACAGAAGGTTTATTAGACGACAGAAACACAGCCCAAACCAAAGCTTGTAGGCATATACAGGACCCCTTAGTCAGGTCCTTCTGGGGGGCCAGGGGAGGCCAGGAGGTCTGTCTGACCTCGCCTCCATTCTCCCAGCCAGCTCCAAAACTGAAAGTCTCCAGCCCCTCCTCTCCCTTTGTCTCTTTCCCGGTCCAGGAGGTCACCTGATCTCCAACCCCCCTCCTGGGTTCTCATGTTACATGCTCAGGTATCTTCCCTCAAGGAAAGTCTCCCATCCCCAATGCAGA